>PVJH01006251.1:0-103487 GCA_004026705.1 Nesogale talazaci
AAAAGATGGATGGTGTCAAAGATTTCATTTTCCTTGGATCCATAATCATTGCTCATGGAAGTGGCATCAAGAAATCAAATGGCATATTGCAAACTCTTCTGCTCATGACTTCTTTAAAAGGTTGTGATAGTTAGACTTATCACCACAACTAGGTTTCCATAGGAGCGGGTTTAGTTCACTCAGGTTGCAGCTTGATTGGAGGGTGACTAAATAAATGGCTTTCAAGGCTGTCCTCCCCCTTCTCTCTATCTCCCGGGTGATCAGACCAATGTGCTCCTGATTGAGCAAGGACCTTGTCTCAACCCATGGGCGGAGATAACCTGTGCATTGTGTTCCTCCATTGAGACTTGCTTTACCACGATGCTGGTGGATCATGTTAAAGTACGTGTTGCTGGAGCTCGAGACCCCAATGATGTCTGTTTCTCTATGCTTCCTGCATACTGACTGCTGCTGCCTCACTTTGCTGTTTGCTACCTGCAGTCATGCCTAAGGACAGACTGCTGTTTACTTTCTTGACCTAGGACCTGCAGCCCGAGTGAGATGAAGGTCCTTCAGTGTATTAACTGTTCCAGGAAAGTGAGCTGAACAGAGCCCTCTGTACTGCTGGGTAAAGTAGCCATTATATTCCATCTTGTTATATCTATCTATCTATCTATCTATCTATCTATCATCTATCTCTATCTATCATCTACAAATATTTATCTATCTGTCATTATGTGTGTCCTGGTTTTGTTACCCTAGTCTAGAGCAGTGGTTCTCAACCTCTCTACTGCTATGACCCTCATGTCTATCTGTCATTACGTGTGTCTGGATTTTGTTACCCTAGTCTAGAGCAGTGGTTCTCAACCTCCCTACTGCCATGACCCTCATGTTGTGGTGACTCCCCAATCATAACAGTATTGTCATTACTACTTTGTAACTGTAATTTTGCTATTGTTATGAATTGGGCCACCCCTGAAAAGGTCATTCCACTTCCAAAGGGGTCATGACCCACAGACTGAGAACCACTGCTCTAGAGAACCTTGCCTAACACAAAGGTCAAAGAGAAAAAATGTCATTTTGAGGACGAAGGTGCACTTGGCACAAGCTATGATATTGACAGTCACCTCACATGGACGAAGGTACTGGACATTGAATAGGGAAGACAATTGATGCATTTTCATTATGGTTTCATGAAGAATACTGAACGTACCATGGGCTGCCAGAAGAACAAACTTGTCTTGGAGGAAGTACAGCCAGAATACTCTTCAGAAGTGAGGAGGACAAGACTTTGTCTCATGACCTTTGGATATGTTATCAGGAGATATGGGTGCCTGGAAAGGAGATCATGGTTGGTAAAACAAAAGGTCTGCAAAGAAGAGGAAGACTGTCAAGGAGGTGGATCCCCACAGTGGCTACAAGAATGACTCGCATAAGAAGGACTGTGAGAAGGAGGGCGGGGCAGTGTTTTGTTCTAGGGCACAGAGGGTCACTGTAAGTAGGAGCCAACCCATCGGCACTTCATAATAAGAGGCCACAAATAAATAAATAAATAAACCTCAACCTAAGTCTCAAACTTCATGCAAATTAATTCTGAGGCCAGGAAGAGAGTTCTTTTGGTTTGACACCTAAGGAGCACAAAATATAAAAGGAAAGGTTCATAAATTAAACATCAGTATAATTAAAAACATTTGCTCTGTGAAAACCCATGGATGAGAATGAAAATACAAGCTACAGACCGAGGAAAAATATTTGCCAACTACATACCTATAAAAGGACTAATGTCTAGAATACATTAAAAAATCTGAAAATTCAATATCAAAACAAACATATAACAAACAAGCCAATGAGAGCATAAGCTAAAAGTATGAATAAACTTATCAGCAAAGAACATATACAGAAAGTAATCAAGCACATGAAAATATGGCCAATATCATTAGCTAACAGGGAAATGCAAATTATAATCACAGTGAGATGTCACTACAAACCTATCAGAATAGCTTAAGTGAAAAATTATTGGCAACACCACATGTTCTCTAGAATGTAGAGAAGATGAGAACAGTCACTCTGGAAAATGGTTTGGCAGTAACCTCTAAAACCAAACATACAATTATCATAAACCCAAACTAAACCCATTGCCATCAAGTGGTTCCAACTTGCAATTACCCTACAACCAAGAAATTACACTCTTGGGCACTTATCCCAGAGAAATGAAAACTTATGATTCCACAAAAACCTGCACACAGAGCCTGCAATGAAATAAGCCCCAAATTGAAATCAACACAGATGTCCTTCACTAGTTTAATAATTAGACAAATTGTGATATGTAAATATAGACCAGATATAAAAAGGATCAAAGTACTGACAGATACATTAACATGGTTGGGTCTTCAGGAAATTAGACTAATTGCTAATTAGCTAATCTTAGAAGGTTGGAGTTGGAGACATTATGATTTCATTTATAAAACAGTTTTTAAATGACAAAGTTTAGAAATGGAGGACATCATTAATTCAATTAGATTAGTACTATATATAAGAATATATACATTAGTTTTCTAGGTAAGCGGTTTCCAAGGGTCAGCATGTATTGGAGAAGGCAGGATGGAGATGTGGGTGGTTTTAAATGGGTTAACAGAGAAATTATTGTGGGCATGGAGATGTGGAATATTTTGTCTCTGGTGGGAGATATGGAACCTACACATATGAAAAATTTACACAGAACTACCGAACCGCATCACATATACTGCATACTTCCCCCACTGCCTGGAATTTAACTAGCCCTGGAAGCACAGCGGTTAAGCATTGGACTGAGATCGGCAAGGTCTGCAGTGTGAAACTACAGTAGCCCTCCCCTAGGAAAAAAGATGGACTTTCTGTTCCCTTAAACAGTCAAGCTCTCAGAAAATTACAAGGGCAAGTCCACAGGGCCTCTGTGAGTCAGGATGGACTTGATCGCCGTGAGACAGAAAGATTGATTGGAAGGCCAATACTCTGATTGGGCCTTGCTCAGTGGATCATATTGATAAATCCAAGGACCGTTTCCAGTTATTATGAGTCCCACAAAGTCACCATGGCCATCTTGCTTAAGACTACGGAAAGATCAATTCTTTGAGCTGGCTGACTTTCACCAAGTGCTTTCAGCATCCTAATAACCCAAAGCTTGCTATATCCAAGAAGTTTACTTAAAATGGAAGATACTGAAAATTCGGATAGCTTTAGTACCTATCACATCAGTGGTTGTTCAATGACCCTTTCCCACCAGTTTTTGGACTTCAGGAACATATCTTCATTTGTTCAAGTTGACTCTCTTCTCTCTTTTGATTTATTTTCGAGATTTTCCCAACCTGTCTTTATTTTCTTTATGGTACACAACATAATTTTTTTGAGGTACCCAAATTAGAATCAATCAATCAATTACTGAAAGAACCTACCTACAGCCATTCACTGGTTACAAAGATATTTTTACTCACATTGTACTTGAAAGACATCTATGCACCTATGAGCTGGACCTTAGTAGCAATACCTTTTGACTTACCCTCATATTTTCTACAATGTACTTGAATTTACAAAGGTAAATTAAAAAGGATTACTGCTTGAATTCAAGTCCATACACTCATGAATATATTGATTTATTTCAGACAAATAAACATGTCTCTATTATTAGTGGATGGCCATAGACACATTCTGCTTTTTTTAAAATTGGAGGCTCTTACAGCACTTAAAACAATCCATACATATAACAATTGTGTCAAACACATCTGTGCATATATTGCCATCATCCTTTTCAAAACATTTCCTTTCTACTTGAGCCCGTGGTATCAGCTTCTCATTTCCTGCCTCCTTGTCCCTTTATCCCTCCACCATGAACTCTGTGTTAGGATTCTCTAGAGAAACAAAACCAGAACACTAATAGTTATATATATTTATATGGATAGAAAGTATCTGACATAAGAAATAAATAGTTAACTAATTTATAAAGCAGTATAATGGCTCAGTGCAACTCACTTGTTTGAGACAGCTAATACCCTGGCAGTTCTTTGAGTCTTGAGGGCTTCCAGGTAATCCTCTGTAGAGCAATTCAGGCTATCCTGCCACACACAGCTAAACAGCAAGGCAGGTCACCAACCACCAGCCAGATGACAGGGTCCAATAGTCCCTAGCTCAAGAGATATAAATTCCAGTAACATGGTGAAGCAGGGCTTGACACAACCTCAACTTAAAGGGACATGGTCCACAGATTAGGAGTCCCAGGGGTAGTGTAGCTTGTGAATCAAGGCACAGGACAAGCAAGGCAGCCGGCTGGTGTGAAGATCCAAGAGCAAGAGAGAAAGGCGAGGCTCATGGAGCCATTTATATCTCTGCCCTTCAATTACTCTCACGTGTGTTAATTGGCCATGTGAACATGGCCACAAACATCTATTATACATATGAGAATACAGAGTCCAATTTTATCTGATATATCATACATGAACAAAGAAAAGATTCAACAAGCTCATATAAAGAAAATACACTAAAAACACAAACCTCACTTTTGCAATTGATCACGTGGTTGTAACTGATAGATAGAACTACCTTCTTCTACTACCCATTCTGTATTACTTTTGTCCGCAGCAACCACCTCAGCTGGCCTGGTAGGGTGATCCAGACCTTCATTCCTGAGAGGTCTGGATTGTCAGAATTGGGTTGCTATAATTTCCCATTTACTTTAATCACAGGGCATGGTAGCACTAAGAGTTGGCTTATGGGATCTCCTGAATTCCAGACATATTATTCTATACCCCCATTATATAACACCAGTCCAATTTTCCTTTGTAATCAGGATCAATCACACCACTCAGCACAGTGACACCCTTCCAGATCTGTTGATCCAAAGGCACAAGAAACCCAAAGTGGCCAGCGGGCATTCTCAGCTGCCAGTTCAGTGGAATCCGTGCTCTGTTTCCAGGTGGGAGAGTTCCTTCCTTCGGGACCAGGACTTCCAGATCCAAAGCACATAGGGTTGCTGGGAAAGGAAACAAAAATGCTGCAAGTGGGTCAATAGGAGTAATAGTGAGTGGTGCCACTCCAGTTTCCACCCCTTGTTTCCTGGATCCATGAATCCTGGCTATTGGAGACACAGCACCATATATTGGCCGTTGATTTAGAGCATATATAGCTTCCTGGAGAACACTGTGCCAGCCCCCCAAGTTGTTGCCACTTCGTTTGTGTCGTAGGTGTGTCTTTAGGAGTCCATGTCATTGTTCTATCAAGCCAGCTGCTATAGGATGAGGAGGAACATGATATAACCAGTGGAATCTTTGGACATGGGCCCATTGTCAGACAAAATTTGCTGTGAAGTGAGTTCCATGACTGAAGCTATGCTATGTGGGATGCCATACCGGTGGATGAGGCATTCTCTAAGTCCATAGTTAGTAGTTTGGGCAGAAGTATTGCATGCAGGAAGGGCAAACCCATATTCAAAGTAGGTGTATATTCCCCTGAGAACAAAACACTGCCCCCTCCATGACAGAAGTGGTCCTATATAATCAACATGCCACCAAGTTATTGGTTGAATCCCCGAGGAATGGTCCCATCTCTTGGACTTAATATTGGTTTCTGATGCTGGCAAATGGGGCACTCAGCAGTGGCAGTGGCCAAATCAGTCATAGTGAGTGGAAGTCCATGTTGCTGCACCCATGCATCACCCCCATCTCTGCCACCATGTCTACTTTGTTCACGTGCCCAGAGGAGGGCCAATTTCCATAGTGTGCCATCTTATCCACTTGATTGTTAAAGTCCTCCTCTTCAGAGGTAACACTTTGATGAGCATTCACATGAGACACAATGACCTTTACTTTCTTGGCCCATTCAGAGAGGTCCATCCACCTACCTCTTCCCCACACCTCCTTGTCACCAATTTTCCAATCATGTTCCTTCCAAGTCACTGACCATTCAGCAAGCCATTAGTCACAGCCCACAAATCAGTATACAGTCTCCCATCTGGCTATTTTTCCTTATAGGTGAACTGAACAGCCAGGTGCATTGCTCGAAGTTCTGCTCATTGGGAGGATTTTCCTTTACCACTATCTCTCAGGGAGTTCCCAGAAAAGGGCTGTAGTGCTGCGGCTGTCCACTTATGAGAGGCACCTGCATATCGTTCAGAGCCATCTGTGAACCAAGCATGACTTTTCTGTTCTTCAGTTAAATTATCATAAGGAACTCCCCAGGAGGCCATAGGTGCAGATTTGGAAAGAGAAGGTAATGTGACTGGAGTGGGGACTATGGGCATTTGGGCCACTTCTCCATGCACCTTACTCATACCTTCAGGTCCTGCTCTGGCCCGATCTCGTATGTACCACTTCCATTTAACAATGGAGTGTTGCTGCGCATACCCAACTTTATGACTCTGTGTGTCAGACAATACTCAGTTCATGATTGGTAGTTCAGGCCTCATGGTGACTTGGTAGCCCATGGTGAGGTGTTCAGTCTCCACCAAGGCCCAATAATAGGTCACCAGCTGTTTTTCAAAGGAGAAGTAGTTGTCTGCAGAGGATGGCAGGACTTAACTCCAAAATCCCAATGGTTTATGCTGTGATTCCCAAGAGGGGTCTGCCAAAGACTTCACACTACATCTTCATGGACAACTGACACCTCAGTCAGATCATATGGTCCCAGTGGCAAAGCAGCTTGCATGGCAACCTGAAACTGTTGCAGAGCCTTTTCTTGTTCCAGGCCACACTAAAAATTGGAGGCCTTTCGGGTCACTTGATAAATAGGTTGAAATAAAACACCCAAGTGAGGGATATGTTGCCTCCAAAATCTAAAGTGACCCAGTAGGTGTTGTGCCTTCTGTTTCATTGTTGGGAGACCAGAGATGTAATAGCTTATTCTTCACTTTAGTAGGAATATCTGGACATGCCCCATACCACTGAATCCCTAGGAATTTTGGCTAGGTAGTGGGTGCTTGAATCTTTGTTGGGTTAATTTCCCAACCTTTTTAATGTAGATGTTGTACTAATGAATCTGAAGTCTTTGATCCATCCTCCTTATGGGTCCAATCAGCATAATGTCATCAATATAATGGACTAGTGTGACATTTTGTGGAATAGACAGGTGATGAAGTTCCTTTTGGAGTAAATTATGGCACAGGGTGGAATAGTTGATATTTCCCTGGGAGAGAGTTGTGAAAGTGTATTTTTGCCCTTGCCAGCTGAAGGCAAACTGTTTCTGGTGATCCTTCAAGATGTGTTGAGAAGAAGGCATTGGTTATATCAATAGCTGCTTACCAAGTACCAAGAGAAGTATTAATTTGTTCAAGCAAGGAAATCACATCTGGAACAGCAGCTGCAATTGGATTCACCACTTGGTTAAGTTTATAATAATCCACTGTCATTCTCCAGGATTCATCTGTCTTCTTTAAAGGCCAAATAGGTTTGTCAAATGGGATGTGATAGGAATCACCACCCCTGCATCTTATAAGTCTTGATGTCTGCAATCCCTCCAGGAATGTGATTGCTTTTGGTTTACTATTTTCCTAGACAATAGCAATTCTAATGATGTCCACTTGGCCTTTCTCACTACAATAGTCCTTATTCCACATTTCAGGGATCCAATATGGATCCCTACTAGTTACCATGTATGCCTATACTAGCGATGCATTCTGGAACTGTGGAAATAACCACAGGATGAGTTTGGGGACTCACTGGACCCACAGTGAGCAGTAACTGAGCTAAAACTCCATAAGTCCCCACTCTAACTAGCAGGCCTTTGAAACACTGGGTCTCCTGGAATCAGTGTCAGTTCATAGCCAGTGTTTAGTAATCTCTGAAAAGTTTGATTATTTCCTTTCTATCAATGAACAGTTAATCTTGTAAAAGGTCACAGGTGCCTTTGGGGAAAGCTAGAAGAAAGACTAACAGTATAAACCTTCTGTGATGTAACAGGGTCCTCCCTCAAAGGGATCCAGCCTTCCCCTCATCCAAGGAGTTGTAGGTCCATAAACTGGCTCAGGTCTGGGAATTGAGTGATCGTGACTGTATATTCTGCTGTTCACTTGATCCAGCATTTTGTCCTGTATTGGTCATGTAAATATTTCACTCCTAGGGGCATGATGTCTAAGTAGCCAATGCCATAAATCCACACAGACAGCTTGTTTTAGTTACTACAGAAACGTTACTGTCTATTTTAGCCATGTCCACCCTTTCTCTGATTCAGTGCTGACACCTGCCCTCTATCCCACTGAGTATAATCAGCCCCATCATGGGCAAATGTCAGAGTTCACTTAGGGCAGTTCCCACTGTTAATCCTAGTGCACATAAAATAGAAATTACAGGAGTTTTCAGAGATGCTGGGATCCACTCCTCAAACTTGTTCCTTATGGTTGTGGTAAAGGATATGTCCGCAAGACACCACCTTTTTGAGTCTTTGGGAGTAACCTGAAAGATTCATTCAGGCATACCAATTTCCCTCAGCTTTTAGATGTCTTCTTTTATAGTGTACCAAGATAGGTCAGACACCTCCAGTTGGTCTAATCTAGGCCATCTGGCAGCCCCATGCTTCAATAAACCATCCAAGTAAGGACTTAGTCTCTCAGCCTCTCTTGAGACATTGAAATAAGAATATGTCCTTAGTGGTCCCATATCCAGACACTCCTACTAGTTTAATATTACATTTCTTGTACCAGTAGCTCACACCCGTAATAACCATTCCCTGGAATATTCCCCAGGCTTCTGTTTGTACATATTCAAAAGCTTGAGCAGCTCTTTGTGAGTATAGAGCTCTTCTTTTGGGGTAAACATCTCAACCTCACCTTTAGGAACTTTCTGAACCTTAATTTTTTTACAGGTCTAGTGGAAATTATGGGTGGTGAGATGTTTCCTGGGTGTTCTCAGCACTAGAAAGCACTATCTAGAAAGGCATCTTCCTCAGGCAATGCTATAGAGGCACCTCCACCAGGCATTTCACCTTGAATAGGTTGGTTCTTATGCTCAGGTGTGTGTTGTTTTGTTGATAGTGGATTAACACTTTCAGCTGGGAGGGGTGAATCAATTATTGACTGAGCTGGCTCAATTGTTTCAAGGGGCTCAATATCTTCTTCTGGGTCATCGGCTCATATGTTCCTATCCCATGTTTCAGGGCCCGATTCTTTTGTTATAATGACCTCACTTTGGTATCACACACTGCTCTAGATCTGTAACTCAGCTGATGTTGTAATTCAGCCACTCTCATAATGAGATTCTGGACCTGGTTATCAGCAATGTCAGCTCTATTACTACAGGTGAAAAGGCTTTCCTTTGTAGCACATGCTTTTAAGTCTCTAAGTCAGCATCTGAGGTGTGCTTCTGAGACGCTGATGCCATCCCTCTCCTTAATAACACTTTTCATTATAAGGAGGACCAGCAATCCAGCTTCCCACTACTTTCCATCTTGACAAAACTGCTGGAAAATATCAAACATATGATCACCTAGAACTTCTTTAACCAGCACCCCATCTACTGGTGTTGCTACTTTAGTTATTAGCTTTGTTATTTCACACCACGAATTAATAATAGTGCCAGAGTTATCCATGGCTTTAGGTTTAGAAATAGCATCATCAGTGCTGTTAAGACTAATCAGATTGTAGAGTCAATTTAAAAAACCCATGTTTGTAATTTTATTTCTCTAGAAGCACTATATAGATAGATGATAGATAGATAGATAGATAGATAGATAGAAAGATAGCTAACATAAGAAATAAAGTTAACTAATCTATAAAGCAGTACAAATGACTCAGTGCAACTCAGTGGTGTCAGATAGCTAGTACACTGGCAGTCCTTCAAGTCTTGAGGGCTGCTGGGTATTCCTCTGTAGAGCAATTCAGACTATCTTGCCATAGCCAGCAAACAGCAAAGCAGGTCACCAACAGCAAGCCAGATGACAGGGTCCAATAATCCACAGCTCAAGAGATATAAATTCCAGTAACATGGTGAAGCAGGGCTTGATGGAAACTCAACTTAAAGGGACTATGGTCCACAGATTAGGAGTCCCAGGGGTAGTATAGCTTGTGATTCAAGGCATAAGACAAGCAAAGAAACTGGCTGATCCAAAGATCCAAGAGCAAGAGAAAGGCAAGGTTCTTGGAGCCCTTTATATCTCCACCCTTCAATTAATCTTACATGTGTTCACTGGCCATGTTGTCACAACAAACCTACCTATTTTCATTGGCCACGCACAACAAACCTGTCAGAAATCCTAAATAATTTATAAAATTGTTTTTCATGCGTAGACAAATTCTTGTCTTAGTCTCATTAGACTGCCCTTCATAAAAGGTCCAATCAAAACAGTTGCTTCTGAGGGTATCCACACTAAAAAGTAACCAAAATCATTGTTATGGTATCAAGTCTGACTCATCACAATTTTATAACCCAGCATAGAACTGCCCCTTTGGGTTGCTAAGACTTTAAATCTTTTCCAGGGGACATATCTCCATCTTCCTCTGGAGGGCTGGCTGATGAATGTGAACCTCTGCCATTGGGGTTAACAGCCCAGTGCACAGCCCACAGTGTCCCCAGGGCTGTTTGAAGAGGTCAGTTAGTCCAGTGAAATTCAAAGCAGAAAAGTCAGCTCAGAAAGTTAAAGTAACTGTATTTTTGGAATTCCAAAGAAGTGATCCTGATAGATTTTCTTGAAGGACTCAAGAGCATCATAGGGGCTTATTCTGAGGATTAAAAAAAAAACACGATATTCAAATGCCGCATGGTGAGAACAAGGCCAGGAAGGTTGTTCTGAAGAATTATCTTCCATCACACTAATGTACCTGCTTTGAAGGACAGCAAAGACTAGGCTATGAGAATGACATGGGGAAACTTTATCCCGTCTACCTACAGCATTGATCTTACCTATGTTCTTCAAACATAAATACCATTTAAAAGGGAAAGATGTGCACTTCTGTAGGATGTCCAAATTTATGCTTTGATGCATGAATAGGAGTGCTTCAAACTCTTGGGGGAAGGACTAGAGTGATGAAGACAGCACTGCCCAAGCACGCAGGCCTAGATGATGGAGATGTCATGGAGCAATGGCTTCACAGTTTGATACTTAATTGTTTAATAAAGACTCTCATGTGCTGATTCTTCTTTGGCTTGCACTCATATGTTCAGATAGAAGTCAAGGAAAGTAACCTGAAGGGAGATACATGCATTAGCATTTAGTCTAAGAAATTGTACTCCTCTCCTGTCTTCTGTCATGTTGAATCACATGTTAATAGAGAGCATTTGATACTAATTCCTAGATAGACCAAGCTATTCTCACAGATCACGTCGTTCAAATTTGTGGGTTAAACTATATTCGAAGGGGCATTGTGACAGATATTAACTTTGTGAGTGGCCACAAAGCCATGCTTAAACAAACTTTACAATGAATTAATATTGACTTTTTTTTAATGAGACAAATTCACAACAGCGAGGTACTGTGGTCAAACCATAAGATATTACCCTTTTAGAACATATCTTTAAATCAACTCTCCATTATTACAGATTAGGTATTTTCCATAGATTGACGGTCTTATGAAAATACAAATGAAATTACATCTTATGGCTGCCATTATGCTAATAGTCTGCACCAATATATGGCTAGGGATCAGATGTAACCATAGTGAAAATCTGCTTCTTAGATTTTCCATTCAGATTTCTGTGATTATCTACCTGAGAAGCTGAAATTATGAATCTGGAGTATCTTTACCAAATGAAAATTTCATTCCCACTAATAATACATCGATTTCTATGCTTTATGGTCATTAATAATCCAAACATGTTTTGTATTATTGTATGACATTCTAGATATTTTTCTCTGCTTAGTGCTTTGAATATTATGGAATAATTCAACCCTGCCATTTGAAAACTGAAGATGACTTACATTTCTTGAATGAAGAGCATGTAAAGGCTAATAGAACAATAACTCGGCCTTTCTTTTGTGTTTCCTAAAGGAAGTACACACTGCCACATCTGGGGTTGAGCATCTCCATTTATCTATTATAGAAGGGAAGCTGGAGCAGTTAGTGGTACTCATGAGAATTTGAGGGTGGTCAATCGAGTACAATGTGGGAGAGGAGTCAAGAAGTCCATTAAAAACAATAAGCTTATTGTTTTTACAATTCTCAGAGACAGAAGGCAGAGCCTATCATGACCGCAAAGAGAGCTACTCTTGGGAACACTGCAAAATCAATTTAGAATTGTAGGAAAGGGTTGACATATGGCACAGGGTTAGCTTACGAAGTAGATTTCCTGGGTTGGGAAATTTTGGATAACTATACTGGGCCAAAGAGTCTTCACATCCTTCCCCAAACCAATGACACTCACCTTCATCAGATCAGTTCCAACTCACAGTGTCTATGCAGGGTTTCTGGGGCTGTAAATCTTTAAACAAGCTGATATGCTCATTCTTCTCCAGGAGATCTGCCAAAGTCACAGTTACTTGTCCAGTGCTAACCTACAGTGCCACCAGTCCTGATAAGACTCTAAAGAGTAAAAATGATCTTATGTTAGATTTAGAGACCTTTTGTAAGTCAGACTTAAAAACACAGGCTCTCTTTACCTTAGTTAACTTGTTGATTTGAAGTTAACCTTTAAAAAGCATCGGGCTGAGTGCTTTCTGTGATGAATTTCATTTAATCTTGACCTAAACCTCAACATATAGTACTATTATTAAGTTTCTCTGCAGCCAATATGTTAATGAACAATGTATAATTTCCTGACTCAAAACCAAAGCTTTTCAATGTCAGGGAAGGGTTACACAGAAGTATCTGACCAAAGCCTCAAAAATTGCCTTCAGTAAAGATTTCATCAAAACTAGTCTCTAAGAATCCAATCTTTATGACTTCTTCCAAGAATTTGTTTTTATTTTGTTTCCAGCTCTGCCACTGTTTCCACTCAGGTTATTCAACATTTCTGACTGCTCACTTCCTGTTCCATCTGTTTCTCTCGACTCTATCATTAACCTGGATTCCATTCTTGTTATGCAGTTAAATTCAGTCTCCCAACACCTGTTCCAAATTTTCTTCTGTTTGTTCCCACCCAATTCTAGTATGTAATCTGATGTGCTTATATTTCAATGTCAATCTGGAGCAACTCCTCTACTGTATTCTGGAATTCCCTCTGGTCACTGTTTCCAAGCTGAGTCAAGGCACCTCAAACTGACACTCAGGCCAGAGTCAAATCCATTGACCCTTCTGGTTTGACAGTGCACAGTGCGGTCCTGCCAGAAGAGAAAATGGAACAAAAGTAAGAACCTAAGATTGTGTTATATGAAAGGGGGAAATACTTCTTTAGATCTTTCAGAATGACCAACCAACTTTTATTTTCTGTTCTTCATTGCACAATAGCTGTAGCTTTACATGGAGCACATTAGGAAAGTCAGATTGCACTGAAGTGACATTTGAAGCGGCGAAGTAAATGAGTGAAAGCCAGGCAGAAGTGGTTGCTCTTAAATACTAATTTAAGGAAAGCAAATCAAAGTCACTGGCCATCGAGCAGATTCCAACTCATAGTGGCCCCATAGGACAGGGTGGAATTGTCTCTGTAGGTTCCCGTTACTGTCATATTTTAAAAGAAGCACACAAAGGCTTGTCCTTTTCTCCAGCAGATCTGTGGGTAAGTTCAAAATGCTGAACTTGAAGTTAGCATCCCAGAAAGTAATCACTAATTTACTCGATGGTGGGGAGTAATTTAAGGCAAGTAGCCATTTAATTTAGATAGCTGCAGGCAGTGAGCTCATTTAGAGTGCTAAATAACATTACACTTATTTTGACAATGAAACTTGTTGCAGGACTCTTTCTTTTTTAAGCAACCAAACTATGATTACACATAAAAATTACAATTCAGCAATTGAATATCCAGTTAATGTTCACTGTTTTTTTTCGGATTATAATTTTCTAAATGATGACTTTTTTGTTGTTCTTTATATTTAGTTTATCCGAACTGGAACCCAATGTCAGTGAGTGTATTGCATGGCATTGACATATTCTTCAGTGGCTTGACGAAGGCAGGTGATGTTTAGATGAACACTTGGAGTTCAAAAGGAGTCAGAGCGTCAAAGAACAGGAGAAGGAGCCTTCAAAGTGAGGGACGGAGTATAAACCAAGTCAGAGAAGATATCACACCTGGCTGGTGACTGTGCTGAGTTGGTTGGGGATCATATTATTCGGGGTTTCATAAATCAGAGTAATACATTTGGAATGACTTTTTAATATGAAATGAGAGACCTTCAATGCTATTCGAAGTGCAATTGTGAGGTGGCATGATCTAGATTACGTTTTTGAAGAGTCTTCTTGTTTTTGTGGAGAGTAGAAAAAAGGGGACATCCCCCGTGGCAGTGTTGGGGAGCATAGTTAGAAACCTTGTGGCCCAGTGGTTTGGCTTTGGGCAGCTAACTGGAAAGTCAAAAGCTAGAAACCACCAGCCTTTCTATGGGAGAAACACAAGACTTTCTACTCCCATAAAGTTTCACTTTCAGAAACCCACAGGGGAAAGTCTGCCCCATCCAGGGGGGTGGCAATGAGTCATAAATGAGGCTATGGCAAGGATTTAGGAAGCTAACTGTGCTCTGGCTCGAGCGGACGTGGAGGTAGTGGACATGAGGAGGAACAGAGCTATCTACAATACAGTTGGGGCATGAAACTATTGGAAGTTCTGGAGAACGGAGGGGGAAAGATGAGAAGGGGGGAAATCAGTGCTACTCCTTTGCTGTGCAGATGAAACATCTGGCTGGAGAGTGATGGTTTGTACAGAAATGGGAAAGACAGGAAGAGCAAATCTGAAGGAGAAATCAAGACCTTTGCTTTAGGGTGTGTAACATTTGAGATGCCATTGAGATCTCTAAGTTCAATTGATGAATGGAGTTTGAACTCAGAGATGTGAACTTGAGGGACAAATTCAGAAGCTATCACTATGTGTGTAAAGCTCAGAGAACAGATGAGGTGGCCTAGGCAAAGACTGTAGGTGGAGAGTGGAAGAGCAAACTGGGAATAAATAATATATGCTACCAAAGGATCCTGTTACATCAAGTGTCAATTCAGAAGACCTGTATATCTATGTGTCATGTAATTATATCATAAGAAGTTTGATTGTATTAACAGCATATCATTACTAACTAAACAAAAAAGCAAAATTGTGAGAGGGAAAGGTGTTTTTCAGATTATGCTAATTTATGGAGAGATTACAAGTTCTAAAAAAATAAAAATAGTGTCTTGTTTAGTCTGTAAAGACTAATTGAAATACCATATATATTCCAGTATAAGGCAACCCAAATATCAGCTGAGCCATCTAATTTTACCACAAAAATTGCATACAAAATATGCTGAAAATCTTGGTTTATACACAAGTATATATACAGTATGTTTTCTATTTTAAAGAGAGTTCATTTGAGGCAGGCTGGCCAAATTGTTTTTGGATGTTTAAATTTGAAACATACAATGCTGCAGAATTCATCTTAACCTACAAATAAAATGACTAAGACAGAGAATAAAATTTCAGAGTTCCTTGGTACACCTTAAATAGTAAGACTAGTCAGGCATAGTTGAGTCACTGGCCCCATGATGAAAATTTTATAACACTGGATATATATTCCATTACTATGATCATTTATGCCTACCTTTATAGTCAGACTAAAGATAACTTTAGAACAATAGATAGGCTTTCCAATTGTAGAATCAAACTTGTAATTTTATAGACCTATAGTCTCTCAAATCTCTAAAGAGAAATGTAGAAGAATAAAAACTTACTGAAGTAAAGCAATGCACATCCTACATTATTATGGCAACAAATCAATAATGGTATTACAATAAATCTGGTACAATCACATTTTCCTTCTTTGGTATTGCAGCATTAATCTTTGTCTCTTGGGGAATGGGACAAATCACAGACTACATAGTGGAATACTGAATATTTGGCCTGTTCCAGTCAAAGGCAGTGGGTCAGTAATTACTACAAGTTTTTATTACTTAATAATTGCGCTTTTGAGCTTTTAAAAATGCCATAAGTACCCACACCTTGGAGTTCAACAAGCCCCATACTGTTAATATTATGAAACTCCTTCCTTCTCTCTCCCCTCCCCTCTCCCTCAGCTACACTTTGAAAGTCATGGAGCATAAAGGCAAGAGCCTGAAAGTGAAATAACAAAACAAGTGCAAACTGGTGCACTCTGACTGCCAAAAGAGGAGATCAGAAGTGGTATGAGTGTTACTCTGTTATGACCCCAGTCAAACTTTGGCAATGAGAAGTACACACAGCTATTCTGCACAGCCCAATTTTTTCTGTGCTCAAGAAAATATCCATTAATCTGATCAGTACTGCAGGGTGCATAGCTTACACACACACACACACAAACACACACACAGTTTAAATGTAGTTAAAATTTTATTCTAATGCCTTCTCCTGGTTCTGTCTAAATTTGGTAGTTTCTGTTATGGTGTTAACTTTATGATGACTCTCATTCAATTTATGATTCTTTAGAGAGCCCTGGTGGCTTAGTGGGTTACTCCTGGGGCTGCTAACCAGAAGCTTAGTAGTTCAAAACCATTAGCCTCTTGACTAAAGAAAAATCAAGTTTTCTACTCCCATGAAAAGTTACTGTCTCAAAAATCCACAAGGCAGTTCTACTCTGTCTTGTGGGGTTTTTATGGGCTTGAATCTACACATTGGCAGGGAGTGAATGAATAAGAGACAGTCTAGCATAAATGGTCCATTTTCTCTTGCTGATTGCACTTGGCAGAAAAAATAGCACTAAACATGCATTTTCATTCATTTTTAAAAAAATAATTTTATTGGGGGTTCATACAACTCTTAGCACAATCCATCCATACATCCATTGTATGCAATGCACATTTGTACCTTTGATGCCATCATCATTCTCAAAATATTTTCTTTCCATTTAAGCTCCTGGTATTGGTTCCTCTTTTTTTCTCTCCCTGCTCTCCCTTCCCTCATGAATCTTGATAATTTATACATTATTATAATTTTGTCTTGTTGAATGCTGTTTGATGGTCTCCCTTTCCCCACTTCCCTGTTTCTGCATCCCAGGGAGGAGGCTATATGTAGTTCCTTATAATTCATTCCCCCTTTCTACTCCACCCTCCTGATGTCACCACTCTCACCACTGGTCATAAAGGGATCATCTGGCCTGGATACCCCATATTTCCGGCTCCTATCTCTACCAGTGTACATCTTCTGGTCAGACGGGATTTTTAAGATAGAATTCTGATCATGATTGTGGGAGGGAGGAAGCCTTTTAGAACTAGAGGAAAGATGAATATTTCATTGTTGTTACACTGTGCCCTGATTGCCTCATCTCCTCCCCATGACCCTTCCATAAGGGGATGTTGCTTCCCCTACAGATGGACCTTGGGTCCCCAATCTGTACTCCCCCACATTTATAGTGATATAATTTTTAGTTGTTTGATACCTGATACCTGATCCCTTTGAATCCTCGTGGTCCCTCTGACTGGTGTGCTTCTTCTATGTGGACTTTGTTGCTTCTGAGCTAGATGACTGCTTGTTAACCTTCAAGCCTTTAAGATACCAGACACTATATTTTTTTGATAGCTGAGCATGATCAGCTTTCTTCACCACATTTGCTTATGCACACCTTTGTCTCAGTGATCAGATCAGGAAGTTGGGCATGCCATGCTGTGATTTTTGTTCTTGATGCCTGATAATTAATTCCATTGATACCTTATAGTCTCAGAGGCTGGTGTGCTTCTTCCATGTGGGCTTTGTTGCTTCTGAACTATATGGTTGCTTGTTTATTTTCAAACCTTTAAGATCCCAGACACTCTATCTTTGATAGATAGGCACTATCAGCTTTCTTCATCACATTTACTTGTTCACACATTTATCTTCATTGATTGATTGTGTCAGGAAGGTGAGCATCAAGGGATGCCAACTTAATAGAACAAAGTGTTCTTGCATTGAGGAAGTACTTGAATATCTCTAGTAGGTTCACACATGGTCGTCCCTTTGAATCTCAGGGTCCACATCTGAGGTTCAACTAGCCATAGTTAAAAAATACTAGGAATGGGGAGTGATGGAGTGATTCTTTAAAGGTGAAGAGGGAGTGTACACATACTATTTGCATCATATTTACATTGTATTAGGTATTATAAGTAAACTAGAGAATGTCATAAAGTATATAGGAGGCTGTTACTAGGTTATATGCAAATACCATGCCTGTTTATATCACAGAAGGGACTTGAACATCAGGGGATTTGGGTATCTACAGGGATCCTGAAACCAATCCCCTCATGGATAATGCAATGTGTTTTCATTGTCCATATATTGAGTAATATCATGGGTACATTTTGACTTCACATTCAAAGACATATTATTACTATAGTGAGGTTGCATTACCACAGAAGTAATCTCCTGTAGGGTAGTCAGTACCCTACCAATATCCGCTAAGGGGAGCTATGCAAAGCATTTTTCCAATGAATATCCAAGGTGAGAACAGACAAATGGTTGATACCCTACTAAGTGTGCTAGAAGTGCTCAGTTTGTACCAACTAACAAGTTTATTACTGTAGTAAAGAGTTGGGAAATCCAGAATATGTGTACTATCTGGAGACCATTTACATTGCCAAATGATAACAGATAATCACATGAATAACAATATCTTATTTCTGGAGATAATCAAATGAGAACCATGTGAGAAGTTAGTATAACATCCACTTTAAACCTTCTGTAAACAATTTCTGTAATCTTTCCGGAACCTGCTCCCACAGCACTCATTAGTATTCTTCTGCTATCAGGTGTTTGGTGTCTCTGTGATGGATATTAAATATATTGAGGGAGGCAGGCCCCACCAGTACACAGCAAGCAGATGTGGAGGCTCACAGAAGACAAAACTCTGATGAGAAACCCATGAGGCAAAGCTTCAGAGAGTGACACCTCACATCTGCTCATCCGAGGGTAGACATTCAGTAATACAAGCCTTAGTATAAATTTTTCTCTCCACACCAACACATGGGCCTCACCATCTTTATGATGCCAAAGTTAGATCCTCAAAGTGGTTTTCTTAGCTTCACATGGGAGTGCGAAATTTCTACTGCCTTGCACATTTTAGATGCCAATTGAGAAACCTATAGCATCACTCTGAGTCAGAATCGATGTGATGGCAGTGAGCTTATTGAATAAGCATATGTTGGGTACTGCAGATGATACGATACATGGATGAAGGAATAGGATTTCTCTACTCACTCAAGAAATTAAATTGCTATTTTTCTATTGAGCCTTTAGTTAGTAACTCATTATCCTAGTCCTAAGTGACCATACATTCAAATGGGATTCTGAATTTTCTGGTTTCCAATATTTGATTTGCAAGAGAAAGTACAATTGCAATGGTATATGATATAAAGCTAGAATAATCTAAGTTTTATAATGTGAAGACAGCTTTGGAAACTCTTAGCATACTAATAAGACATACTTAGTTTTGTCTTCCTGGAAAAAGTTTCTTCATTTATTTGTAGGTGAAAGATAAATTATCTCACAGGCCCTTTAATTTAATCTAAGTTGTTCTTTGGGAGATAGAAGATTGTGTGT
Source organism: Nesogale talazaci (assembly GCA_004026705.1). Classification (NCBI taxonomy): domain Eukaryota; kingdom Metazoa; phylum Chordata; class Mammalia; order Afrosoricida; family Tenrecidae; genus Nesogale; species Nesogale talazaci. Next base: position 19,524 of record PVJH01006251.1, read on the forward strand.
GTCTGTGTGTTTATAACCAAGAGTCCTTCCTCTGAGTGATTTGCATATGCAAAGTTTAGAGGTGTCCCTAGGATCGGTGTTACCCAGGAGAGTTAGTGACAGTGTTGTTCCCACGATGAATTCCTCCCAGATCCTACAAAATCCTCGAGGACACTGTGATGAATTTTAATCACATAAATCACATGTGATAAATATAGTTGTAAATTGCTTATTTACAAGTAGCATTTGCATGTAAACATATTATTAAATACTCCATGTAATTAGATTATGATTACTAACAACAAAATTGTTTTGTAAAATATTTTTACCTTTTGAGTTACCTACAATTTTATGAATAATTTAGTAGGACCTTTAAAAAATGTTCTCTTTTTTCTTTAAATACCATCTGCAAGGTCAGCAGTTCAAACCCACCTCTGCTCACAAGGAGAGCATTGAGGCGCCTGGGAAGATTCACAGTCTCCGAAGCCCTCAGGAATAGTTCTATGCTGCACTGGAGGGTCGTTTTGAGCCCCGGATGGTTCAATGGAAGCAGGTTGGTTGTTTTTTTTCTCAAATATAGTTTAGTCATATACTAACTACAGCTTACCATAGTATTCTAGCTAAAGTACCAGATAATTTAACAAAATCAGTGACTCCCAAAACACTGAGATCAATGTGAACGACAGCCCATGCTGGCACAGAGTGCAGATGAAATCACCTGATTTGAATTGTCAGTTTAATTGGGTAATAATGACCGCTCGACAGGAGCCCATTAGAAGGTTCAAACGTAAGGGAGCATAGATTTTTAACCTTGGAGTCTAATGAAACATGTAAACAGGGCTTACAGGAAAGGGTCTCTTGTGACTTAACTCTAGGAATATTTCTTTTCTTTTTTTTTTGAAGGCCACTGACTGACTTCATTAATTCAAACAACTCCACAAGGACAAGGGCTGTTCTATCAAAAAGCAGCCAAATGGCCTCAGTGCTTCTGGGAGGTTGTCATCTTGATCAGACCAATGGTTAAGGTGAGCGTGAGGAAAGGCCAGGAAAGCTGGTGACGGTCACCATGGACTGGCAGGGGACCAGGACACGAAGGAAGGGGGACTCATGCAAGAGTGAGAATTCTGAGAACTCTGAAATGGTGAGGGGAGAGAACTCCCATAGGCTTGGATGTGAACAGGGCACCACAGGGTGCTTCTCCTTGGCAGAGGATGGGGGAGAGTCACTACTACCCAGCTGCACCTCCAGAGGGTCTGCACTGGGACCTGGGGGCTCCCCAGACAACATCATCAGAAGGCGTCACACCACTCTCGAAGGCACCCAAAATGTTTCCTGGGACCGGACGTCATCGCCTGCACGTGTCCTTGAGTCATTCCCGAAAGAGATCTTCTTCTTTCTTCAATACCAGAAACTGCTCAATGAGCACAGAGGCCTTGTCAAAGCCCCTTGTCTCCAGCTTCTTGTCCAGGACGTCACCAATCCCAGCCAGGGTCTTCACTGGCTTTCCCTCCATGGGCTCCTCCACAAAATCTCAAGGATTCTGGAAGGTGGTCATCTTGATCAGGCTTAATCCGTAACTGCTCCTCCCACCAGTTGGCTACTCCCGCCGTCTAGGAATATTTCTTTCCTTTTTTTTCCCCCAATGATTTTATTGGGGGCCCTTACAGCTCTTAAAACATTTAACACATCATTTGTATCAAGCATAGTTGTACACATTTTTCCGTATTCATTTCCAAAGATTTCCTACTTGAGCCCTTGGTAGGAGCTCTTTTCCCCTCCTTTGTTTTTGTAATAAATCATTTTATTGGGGCCTCATACAACTCCCATCATGATCCATACATACATCAACTGTATGTAGGCCACATTTGCACACTTGTTGCCATCATCACTCTCAAAACATCCTCTCTCCACTTAGGCCCCCAGTACCAGCTCCCCATATCTGATGACAAACATGTACATAAGCAAAAGTGGTGAAGAAAGCTGATGATGCCCGGCTATCAAGAGACGTAGCATCTGGGGTCTTAAAGACTTGAGTAAACAAGCAACCAACCAGTTCAGAAGCAACAAAGTCCACATGGAAAAAGCACACCAGCCTCTGTGTCCACAAGGTGTTCGAGGGATCTGGTATCAGGCATCAAAGAACTAAAAATTTATATCATTATAAATGAGGGGGAATACAGGTTGGAGACCCTATCAATAGTGAAGCAACATCCTATTACAGAGGGTTTGCAGGGAGGAGATGAGTCAGTCAAGATACAGTGTAGTAACAAAGAAATATGCAACTTTCCTCTAGTTCTCAAATGCTTCCTCCCACTCACTATCATGCTCCCAATTCTACCAGACAAATCCAGTGAGACCAGGGGATGTACATTGGAGTCAGAAACACAGGGAATTCAGGACAGATGATCCCTCAGGACTAGTGGTGGGAGTGGTGATACTGGGAGGGTGGAGGGATGGTGGAATAGAAAGGGGGAACCAATTTTAGGGCTCTACATATAACCTGCTCTCTGGGGTACGGACAATAGGGAAGTGAGTGAAGGGACAAATTGGACAGTGTATGATATGAAAAAGTAATAACAATTTGTAAATTATTAAGGGTCCATGGGAGAGGGGGGCTGAGGGAGGGAAGGGGAATTATGAATATTTTGTATAAGAGATAATCAACCTCTGCTGAAACACTGTGCACAATTTTGATAGACAGTCTTTTGAAATCACCCTCTCTGACAGTTTCCCCTGTTTAGCGATGAACCCTAAGACTCCCTTCCTGACATCATTGAGGAATTTGATTTTCAGGATGTTTTATGGTGGTGAAATACCTAAAGTTTAGGCATTAGGTTCTAAATAATTGTGTGGCTGCAGTTGCAACTCAGGCCCGTGGATTAATCAGCTTCTTTACAGATCATCTAATTTAGTAAATGAATAAGTTCGTGTCCTTTGCATATTACCAAAGCTTAATTTCTACATTAGCAAATTAGTTTTAATGTTGTACACAGTAGTTCACACAACTAAATAACAAACTGGCAAAGAAGAGCTGATATGAAGGGGCTCAAGGAGGAAGGAAATGTTTTGTAATGATGATGGCAGCATCTGTGTAAGTTCATTTGATATAATTGGTATATGGGTTGCTATAATATCTGTATGAGCTCCCCCCAAAGATCAATAGTACCAAAAAAAGGATAAGATGACAGGTCATACTACAGAGGTGGCCTGTCTGTTGCTGTGATGCTGGAAGCTGTGCCACCAGTATTGAAAATATCAGCAGTTTCCCACAGAGGACAGGTTTCAGTCACGCTGGCCATGAATTCATGGTTTGGTAAATCGTATGATGATCTGATTCAAAGTATCCCATACTAGTGTATTTCACCTCCCTAGTGCTTAAGGGACCTATTTTCAAACTTTCCACTTTATCTTTGACAACTTCGAATTTTTGTAGATTCATGTCATATACATTCTACATCCTGATTGTAATGAATTTTGCAGCTGTCTCTCCTGAGTCTGAGTTCTGCCACTTCAGCAAATGAAGGTCCCCAAAGCTTTACTTAGTACAAATTGTTAAAGCTTTACTCAGAACAAATTATTAAAGTACAAATTATTAAAATTGTGCTAATTTTGAGAGCACGTCTCTTCCTCAATTGTACCTGGGCATTTCTCACAGGAGAAACTGATCTTCCTGCACTCTTCTGCGGTGGCTGGCATGTTACTATGTTGTTGGAATCGACTCCATCAGTATTTCAAATTCCAGTAGCATCACTCATGATGGGCAGGCTTCAATAGAGCATCCTGCCCACCAAAGAGTGTGAAGAAGGATCTGGTGATGAGTATTTGGGAAAAAATGGCCCCTGAAACCTTTTGGATAGTAGTGAGATATTGTTCACTAGGTACATATGATATGACTTTTTTAGATTCTCTTTTATTCCATTCTAGAAGTCCCTGGATGATGCAAATAGTTTACACTCATCTACAAATTAACCAAGAGGTATGACAGAATGTAAGTCTAGTAAGCTCCGTACTTTCAAAGAGAGTATTAATTGGTAACATATGGGCTTGCCATCCATTGAAAGCCACAGGAATTGCTGGTGTTTTCAGACCACTCATTTTGGAGTGGTGATTTAGCAACATAATCCCCCCCTTCCTGGTAGGGACTCTGACTCTATTTTTATGGATGCACTTCATGTGCAGTCACTATTCTTCTGTCAGTAGAATATTGTATTTAAGAAGCTATGATGCAGAGGCTTCCAGTGTAAGAGGAACAAAGAAAGGCCTGGATACGTGCTTTTAAAGATCAACCAAAGAAAACCCTACAGATCATTATAGTTCTTCACCAAACATGGAATGGCACAGGGACATACAGCATGTTATTCTATTGTGCACACTGGTGTTGTGAGATCAGGGCCTCCTCCATGGCAGGTAACAGCGATAGCTATAGCAACAGAAGCAACAATTAGAGTTCGGTTATTAAATGAGACCAGAATTCCAATGGCTACACAGTATGTGGGACAATAGTTTGTGAGAACAGGTAGTGTCTGCTGCATAAGACCTCTTTAAAGTGTTGAAAGGCAAGGATGTCACTGTAAGGTAAGGTGCCTGATCTGAGTCATGAGAGTTTTAATGATCTCATATGCGTGTGAAAGTTGAATCTTGAATAAAGAATATCAGAGAAGAATAAAAGCATTTGAATTGTGGTGCTGGTGAAGACTATTGAAAGTACGCGGACTGTCAAAAGAACAGTCAATGGTATCAGGCATCAAGAACTAAAAATTATATCATTATAAATGAGGGGAGTACAGATTGGGTACCCAAATCCCATCGGTAGGTAATGGAACATCCTCTTACAGAAGGGTCACCAGGAGGAGGCAAGCTAGTCAAAGTACAGTGTAGCAACAATGAGATATGCCACTTTCCTCTAGTTTTTTAAATGCTTCCTCCCTTCTCCCCCCACCATCATGATCTCAATTCCATCCTACAAATCTGGGTAGACCAAGGCAATGTACACTGGCACGGCTAGGAGCCAGAAACACGGGGAATTCAGGATTGATATTCCCTTCAGGACCAGTGGTGAGAGTGGTGATACTGGGAGGGTGGAAGGAAGGTGGAGTAGAAAGGGGAAACCAATCGTAGGGATCTACATATAGCCTCCTCCCTGGGTTATGGACAACAGGGAAGTGGGTGAAGGGACACATTAGACAGTTTATGATATGACACAATAATGATAATTTGTAAATGATTAAGGATTTATGAGGGAGGGGGTATGGGGAAGGAGGGGGAATAGGAGGAACTGATACCAAGGGCTTAAGTAGAAGGAGGATGTCTCTAGAAGGATGATGGCAATAAGTGTACAGATGTAGTCTGCATACAATAGATGTATATATTGAATGTGATATGAGTTGATTAAAAAAAAAAGAATAGCCGATCTGTCGAGGCACAAATACAGCCAGAATGATCCTAATGGGCAAGGAAGGGCAAGACCTGCCACACTTTGGATGTGTTGTCAGGAGAGAGCAGGCCCTGGAGAAGGGCAGCATACTTAGTAAGAGAGCGGGGACTTGGTAAGAGGGGAGACTTTCAACAGATGAATCGCCACAGCGGTAGCTTCAATGAGCTGAAACAAAAAATCTACCTGTGATGTTGGCGTGGGACCAGGCAGTGGTTTGTTCTGTGGTAGGCAGGGTCGCTCTGAGTCAGGACCGAGTTGACGGCAGCCAAGGGGCAAGAGGAACATTTGCTATTACATCAGCTCTTCTTCTCCTCATGATGCCATTTATTGCCTTGAACTTTAAGGCCAAGGCCTCTACCTGCTGTTCTTTATGGCTAGAAGATCCTGAATCAAGATATTTGGTTGATTTGTTGCAGGCCTTTTTGTGGTCGTCCCTATTCGCTGTTGGATGTCCTCATTGTTTCATACCTGTCATACCAAATCAGATCCCCAAATCACTGATTTAAAGAGTAAACATAGAGTTGTTGCTGTTGCCTAGTTCACATCGACACTTTTGTTCTTTTCTGTTTGCCGAAAACAGCCTTCATTTATCTTAATAGTTAACTCCCACATGATGTTTACTTACTGTTTCTCCTACAAACTAGTCTTTTATGCAGCATGTCTTGATCTCTCGTTAAGTTAAATTTACAGCCTCCCACAAGTTTTCCATTTAATGATTTCTTTTAAACTTTACCTGTTTACTAAGACTTTTTTTGAGCTAATACAATGACTACTTTAGATCAGATACGTCCATTTGATCTACTTTTTTCTTCTAGAAAATTAATTTTCTTAGATATTGAAGTTATAGAAGTGAATACCTTTGGTAGACTTCATGAACCATGAGAAAAAAATGGTCAAATCTTTTTTCTCTCATTAGGTCAACCCTATTTTATATAGTGCTTTTTTCTTAAAGGAATTTTTATGACATCAATGAAGAGATTAAAAGGTTGAGATAAAATATCTGAAACTAGTAGTCCAGGGCAGATGAAATGTCAACTACATTTACTTTTTCCTAAAATAGATTGCTTCATTGAATTCCCTTCTTGTATGAAATATCTATTAAATATACTCATAAGGAGAAATAGATTTGAGAAATAATTTGGTGTTTCCTATTTTACTTTTTTGAGACTGTTTTATTTACTGTTGTTCTAAAATGCTCTGAGGGTAAAGTAATAATAATAAATACCAGTAACAGTTTTAGCGCTCTGTAAGTGTACAGTTTTCTATATAACTTCCACAGTCACTTTTTTTCTTAAGCCACCTGGTCTGACCCAATCTTCTGGAATGCAGAAGCTTTAGTTGGGTGTTATTTACTGGCTCTGGAGCACTTAACCTGTCTGTATCATTTTTTGCTCTTGCTTTTTCCTGGAGAAACCTTGTCACACCCTCGGGTTACATTCCTAGTCCCAACTGTCCAGGACAAAACCAAATCACTTCCTTTCTTCAGAATCTTTACCGTTCTTCCTAGCTACCTCCTAACCCCTTCTGGAGTTTCTTGTTGGTGTCAGTGCTTTCATAGCAGACCTGCTTTGGTCACCTCTAGTGGTCACGAGGCCTGCAGCCCTGGTGGTGGAGTGGTTATGTGGTGGGTGGCTTAACTGCAAAGATTAGCAGTTTAAAACCACCAGCCTTTCTGCACAGGAGCACGGTGAAGCCTTCTACTCCTGTAAAGAGTTAGAGTCTCAGAGACACACAGGGCAGTTCTACCTTGTCCTTTAGAGCTGCAAGGAGTCAGATTTGGCAATGAGTTTGAGTTTTTTCTTTTTGTATCATTTCCATATACACGCATATAAACATATATATGTACATGTATAAACTGTGTATATATGTATATATACACAGATACACACATATCTATGATGGAGCTCCAAAACCTTGGAAAGCTCATGGAAAACTAGAATGAAAAAAATAGTTTCCTAAGAATTTCTAGAAACCTATATCTATGTCTATATAGATTGTTAATATATATACGATACCTTTTTTCCTTCCGGTTGAATCAGACAAATGGTAATCCTGTAGGACAGAGTCAAAATGTCCCATAGGGCTTTTAAGGCAGCAATCTTTACTGAAGCAGCCCGCCACATCTTTCTCTCCTGGAACAGTTGGTGGAGTTGAACTCTGTAGCTCTCTGTTAGCAGCTGAATGCTTCAACAGGATATCCCCCGTGATATATGAAGATACTAAACTGAAAATTGCAGAATCTATAACAGTAAAACAGCTTGAAACCTTCTTGGTAGTTATTAACTCTGTGTTGATTAATTCAGACAAATATCTACTGAATGACTGCTACACTCCAGGTGCTGCTTTGGTTTTTGTAGAATCCCAAGGCAAAGAATGTATTTTTCATGGAGGTCTCCATCTAGTAGCGAGAGCAAACCAAACCAGCTTCCCTGCCACCCAGCGAGTAACACTCATAGTAATCCTATAAGCACAGTAGAACTACCCCAGGGTTCCTGAGCTGGTGATTCCTTATGGGAGTGGAAAGCTTCCCCTCTCTTCCACAGAGTGCTTGGTGGTCTCAAACCACCAACCTTGCACTTAGCAGCCCAACACTAAATGGCAATGCCACCACGACTCGTAGTAGTTGCAATGTAAATAAGTACTTGATTCAAAAGACTGTGATTGAGAATCAGTGCTTTGGGAAAGGGGGGGGGGGTGCCCTACAGTGCAAATCAGTGTTGAGAGAGACATAATATTTTAATTTAGCCTCATCTAAAGGAAAAAGGAAACAAATTCTAGATAGAAGAAGAAGAAGAGTACATGAAGATATTTGGTAACTCAAAGTCATTGCCTCGATTGTAACAGAGATTGCCTCATTATAAAGAATAGTTGAATATTCCTAAGTGAAACCTGAAAACCTGTGTAAATTTAGTTTTCAGAAACCCATGCGTGCTCATCCCAATGTGATCATTTCTTTTATGCTTCATTTTAAAATTTCTATATAAATGTAAAATTGGCAAGTTGCTCACAAGTATCTGGTATCATTATGGGGAAAATGGAAATAAGCTAGTATAGACAAAGTTAAAATATCTTTTTTTCAGTCAAACTCAATAAACATCTCCTTTCCACCATTTTGGAAGGGATAAAACTGGAAAATAAAATGTATTTCTAATGTAAAAATATTTTTAGAAGTCTGTAGGACAAACTGATTTTAAAGCTTTTGAATGTGAGTAAAAATGGAGTGACGTTCCCCACCCCTTCCTTTATAAATATTGTGACTATTCTTAATAATGGCCACAAAAACAAGTGAAAATTTGAGGCACAGTGTCTCTATGCAACTTTCAGCACAGGCACTTTTTGCTGTTGTGTTTGTAAGTGCAGCTCTACATGTAAATGCTAAATTTGACTGAATGATGGATTTAAAACAAGTGGGTACACTCACTATGGCCCGAATTGAGCCTTGTTCTAAAGTTGCTATAGCAACATTATCTGTACCAAATGTCCTGACTAAAAAATAATCAGAAATATTTTTTTGTTATTTAGAAGAAAAATGAAATAATTATAATGCTTTTTAAACCTTCTACACAAAAAAATATGATACTAGTACAATGTTTTAAAAACACCAAAAATAACGAATGGGTGTAAGCCCACTGCCATCGAGTTGATTCCAACTCAAAGTGACATAGGGCTTCCACACCTGTAAATCTTTACTGCCACAGATAGTTCCATCTCTCTCCTTTGGAACAGCTGGTGAGTTTGACCTACTGACCTTGTGGCCAGCAGTCTAAGCCACGAACCTGTGTGTTTATCTACAGATCTACTTACAGATCACTACTATGTAAGGCTTGTGGATATAACCATATTCACCTCTGTTACATTCCTCCTGGTGTTAGGAAGAAGTTTTAAGGAGATTGTAAAATAGCATTGGTGAGAAAAAGGTCAGTAAAGTTGTACCTAGCAAAATTTTTTTTACCCAGAAAACAGGCGTATACATGCTTCAAAGATAGTAATGTCTGTCCTATGAGTATCCTTGAGGACATTTACTTCATACATTCCTTCCATTCATACATATACTATGCCAAGCACCTTCATATGCCTGCTGCCATTATCATTCTCCAACTATCTGCTTTTCTACTTGAGCCCTTGATATCAGCTTTTCATCCTTCCCCCTCCTTCCTTGGTCCCCCTCCTCCACCAACCTTCAATACTTTCTAAATTATTATTGTTTTATTGTATCTTACACTGCCCGGCGTCTCCCCTCACCCACTCCTCCAATGACCGTCCTCCAGATAGGAGGTTATGTATAGATCCTTGTAATTGGCTCCCCCTCTCTGCCCTACCTTCCCTCCACTGATCTGGAAACTTCACTCTCACTACTGATCCTGAGAGGTTCTTGTTCCCATCTGTACCAGTGTACCACTTCCAGTACCACTTCCACTGGATTTGTAAGGTAGAACTGGGATCATGAAAGTTGGGGGGATGTGTTTCCAAAATTTGAGGAACACATTCCAGGAACCTGGGTTGAGATCTTTGAGGATATCAAATTGCAATTTGGCATGGTGTAAATACAAAAGCTCAAAAATTGGGAGGAGGGGGGAAGGTTAGAGAGATTGAAACACTGCTTTCAGAGTGTATAGACCTGATAGTGGATCTGTTGAGGAAGAATAGCTTTACATTTTGATAACTTTTGTTAAATACAGGTTTCTATGATTTGGTAGCAATACTTTTTGAGTTATCTTTAAAAAAACTTGGGAGAAAAAAATCCTTGCAAGGAATATACTACGTATTTGCTAATTTTATTTGAATGTGTGTTCTCTGAAGTTATAGTCAACATTTCAATATTTTTTGCTTGCTTTAGTTTTGGAAAACACTTTCTCTCAATAGACTTTTACTTCTAAAGTGTCACTTCGTCCTTCATTGTCGTTGAGTGGGTGTTGGAGTGGTTCTTCCTCTTCATTTGTCAATCATGGACTCTATAGCTTAGTGTATTTTTCTGGATTTGGTCTAGGTGGATAATACTCTTTTCTAGATATTAATTAGACTTTCCTCTATTAGCACGCTAGACTTCACGATGAAAGTGACATATTCTGAGAAATGAGGTGCAACATATAAGAATCAATATTTGGAGAGTACTTAAGTCTATTTATTTGAAAGGTGAAAACGTGTGTGTGTGTGTGCGTGCACGTGCAACCCTTCTTACAATCAGCATTCACATCTCCTTCTAGCAGCTATTACTCATGCTGAAATTGTGGTACGGCTCAAAGCAAACAAGAATAAGGAGGAGAACTTCCAATTGCTGAGGGCCTAGGTTTTAAATAACTGTTGAGGACTAACAGGGAAGAGCCACTAGCTTCTCTCACTTCTCCTGGAATAAATGTTGAGCATGAATTTGAAAACCATAATCTCAGCCATAAGCAATTGTAGATACACGCATCCAGACAGCACAAAAAGATATACTAGAGGGCTTTAAAAAGTTCAAGGGAAAAAAAAAGAAACAGTAATGTAACTTTTCGAAATTGGTAGAGAATAGAGTTGAATTCAACTTTTCCACCAACAGGCTAGGTTTCATCTACCAACTTTATTGTAATGATAATTCCAGTTATATAAGAAGGCTTTCCCTTCCATCTATCTTAGGAATCCAACCCATTTCTAGCTGTGTGTTGACCAGCACCAGAATAGTCACTCTTAACGTTGCACATGGAACTAATTCCTTTACATTTCCCCCGTCCCCTCCAGAAACCTTTCTTGATTGATGTTCACTGCTATCATTCTTCACTACCCACTGTCACCTGCTTTAGATGAAATGTTAATCAAGAAAAATATTTGGAGTCACATTCAACTGAAAATGAAATGACCTATCAAATACCAATATGTTGTGCATACAAATAAATGTGTTATGGAGATCTTTTCCACATATGAAACAAAGTGTTAAAATCATAATTTCTTACTCAATTCAATTTTCTTACCACTTCGGTGAACACAAATAGCATCATTGATGAGAACAGCAAGAAGGGCAAAGAGCTATTTGATGCTCATCAAGTCACAGAGGTTTTAGGAGCGTAAGAGTCATTCTTTCCCTGTTCAGCACCTATGGACTCTCACACATAATGATAGTGATGTGTGGAATACATTAAGAGACGTAGATTTTGAAGCCTGGTGCTCAGGTAGTGTTTAGTTTGGGTACACTAGAGAAACAAGCTCATGGAGACACTCATATGTATATAACACAGCATTTTATACAAAGGGTAATTGTACATTAAGAAAATATCCCAGCCCAGTGCAGAACAAGACCATAAGTCTAATATTAGCTCAAATGTCAAGTGTTAGTCTATACAATCCTCTTCAGATGCATGAAACACATGCAATGATGCCAAATGCAGAATGATCACAGGACAGTGGGTAGAAAGTCTTTGGATCCAGTGATGTTGCAGCTTCTCAGGTCTGGTGGCGGTCTCTCCATGGCTTCTCAGCACCCAGGGCTGCATCAAGGTGGGCCCATGTGTCTTGTCAACTGCTATGTCTCGCAAGAAGTGAGTGAGTGTCTCTTGCTTCCAAGAAGGAAGTACCAGATTTCCCAGAATTCTCAGAGGAGAAGGCCGTGCCCACACAGAGGTCTCATTAGGTATCGCCAGATTGACAGGATGGACTCCACCCTTTCACTCTTAATCCTCAACTTGACACCAGATTAAATAATGGCCACAGGTAGATATTAGAGTTAGGATTACAAATCAGGGAATCATTAGTATATTTATTGTTGCTGTTTGTTGCCACTCTCTAGAATATGAGTCGTGGTGACTTTATTTATAACAGAACAAGATGTTGCTCAGTTGTGTCTATCTTCATGATTATTGATATGCTCGAGACCACTGTTGTGATCATTATTTAGTGCCTTCTGCTTTCCTCCCAACATTTTCTTATGATCTGACTAAACATTTACAGAGAAAATTTATTTCTGTTTAACAATTAGGTTTTTGTTCCTCACAGTGTAACAGTTCTCTTCCTATTTCCTCCTTGTGTTTCCTGCTTCAGTTAGTCCTGCTTTCCTCTCCCTTCTTGGGATCTGGGTTTCATACCAAGGCACGTGCTACCCTTTGGGTTTTGAGATTCTTCTAAAGTATGCAGACCTCTCTGGTGAATAGCTTATAGGCTTGTCTATTGCTTGACTGAAAGTTGGCCCATGGTCTAATGCCTTCTAATTTAAGGGCTTATTTGCAGGCAGTATATCAGACCATATTCTGTTCTGATTCCTAAGGTTTTCACTGGCTTACATTGGGATCACCATAGGGTCTCTATGAGTCAGAATGGACTCAATGTGAGAGTTTAATATTTGCTAAGTTGGGTCTACAGTTCTTTCTCCTAGTCAGTGTTAGGCTGAAAATTGTATTAAAATCTTCCCAGCACAAGCGAACCTGCTCATAATTGAAGTACTAGTGGCAGGCATATTTTCATCATTGTAGTGATATGAAAGCCATGACAGCAAGACAAATGAATGGAGGAGAGATAACATCACATCTAGATACTTACAAGTCCAAGGAATGGGAAAACCTCAGAGTCCCAGGGAAATGAGAAAACATGGGCTTTTGAGCCTGGAGTTCAGATAGAAATTAGAATTAGGATGGCATATTAGGGGACCTTTAATATATTTATTGCTGTTTTTAGTTACCATTGCCTAGACTCTGAATCATGGTGGTGTTATGTATAACAGAACAAGACACTGGCTCATCCTTCTCATTTTCATGAATATTAAGGAACTTGAGGCCACTTTTATAATCATTGCATAATGCCTTTTACTCCGCCCTCCACCCCAACACTGTTGGTTTTAACCAGGGGCAATAAATGAAACTCTGGCAGCACAGTAGGTTAGTCTGGCTAACTGAAGGTCAGGGGTTAAATTGGATGGTTTGAACCCACCCGTCTCTCCCTGGGAGATAGATGAGACTGTCCAGAAAGAGAGGAGACTGCTTGCTCCTATAAAAAACTTACCCTCTCAGGAATCCCACTGTGTCCCAGAGGTTTGCTCTGAGTTGGACTAGACTTTATAGCATTGGGAGGGTGAATTGGGAACAATAAGTAATCAAGGAGAAAAAAATTGAGGTCGCTGTGAACTATGGGGCTGGGGTGGGCATCTTATCAATCCGGAGACATTTTTGCTGGATTTGTTAACACAGAACCATGTTCACCTTTACAGAACCATATTGATAAGAAAGTAGGCAAACTAGTAGAGGCATAGTGGAAGCAATCCTTAAGTATGCATAAATGTCATGTTTAAGTAAAGAGCAAGTTCTTCCTATAACAGGAAAATACCTTCTATTGCTGAAACAGTGCAATCATCTGCAAGGGCAGAGTTTATGCAGAAGGCTGGAGCTGGAGCAGTCATTAGGGGCAACATTTGGGGCAGTCCTTTGCTATCCTCACAATTGTCCCTATGCTTAAACCCTTTGTTGCAGCCACCGGGTCAACCCATCTCATTGAGAGACTTCCTCTTTTGTGCTATGACTCCTCTTAGCCACACATGAGGTCTGTTCTTGTCCTACAGAGACCGATCTCTACAGAGAGCCTGGCCAAGGCGGAAAGGAAGGCACAATTGCTGAAACAATGAATGTCATCATACCATTGGTTGTACAGATGGTGCAGGACCAGGCAATATTTTGTTCCAGTGTGCATGGATGCACCAGGAGATCCACTCCATGATTATATCCACAGACAGATGAGTTGTGTTGGGAGAATGAAAGGGTTTTTTCTGAAGGGTGAGAGAACCTGAGCCCAGAATTATTGGATTCAGGTCAAATCCTGACCAGGTCCCACTACATACAAAATGTGGGCACCATGTTCACGCTCCTTGGACAAGTCATGAATGAGGGTATCTTTGAAAAAATGAGAAAAACAATCTTTGTCTAATTAAAAATTTCCATCAAAGTTGTTTCCATCTAAGAGAGGGTCATTTTAAAAACACCTCCCTTATGTCTGCACTCATTTGCTAGGTGTTAGTGCTTACATTTTCTGTAAGCTAATCTGGCAATCAAAATGCCCTGTATAATTCCATTTCCAGATTTAAAAAGTAAAATTCTTTAGTGTATAGAATACCTTGTAGAGGAATTTGAAGCACACGTTTCTTTATTCAACTGTTGAACATTTACCATTCCCTCTCAAAATGTGAGAATGTACTGAAAAGAAAGAGGATAACATTAATGACAACACTAGGCTAACAGACTTTTGCAAAAATGTGGAAGTATTATTTGGAGAATTTGTAATTTATTTCCACTTATTTCATATCCCACCATAATGGCAATTTTTAATCAATATTTGAAACCCATTATCTGAAAAAGGATGTTGATAGTGCTTCCAGATGGAAGCTGAGAGTGCCTGATAGGTGAAAACAAAATTCTGGTCATTTTTTTTGAGTTTCAATGGTTAAAGGAGACAGGGATAGGGCAAATTTCTTAGAAAAATTCAAAGAATTTCTTTCTGGAGACACCAAAAGAATAGTAACTATGTCTGACTGCCTAAGAAAATATATCCTACTTTCTAATACTTTAATAAAATTGATCAAGTTCTGAAGTGACAGTGATTTTTTTCCTGTTCAATTGGATTCTCTCATTTTTCTGAAGAAATTGAATGCAAAGTTATTGAGAATGGCAAATTTGTAAAGCTCCTATCTTCTTTATAACTTTATTACATTTCGGGCTGAGCCCCAGTGGTATAAGTGGTTGACTGTGGGACTGTGGCCCGCGGGCTTGGTGGTTCAAATGCAGTGGTGGCTCTCAGGAGCAGCACTGGGTAGCTCCCACGAACAACAGAGGGCCGTGATGCCCAAAAACAAACAAAAAAATGTATTGCATTTCTCTAATAAGACCCTATTCTTAACTGAGAATATATCTGTCTATATCTATCTACATATAAAATTGTCTCAGCCAATGAGAGAAAACACTTGTTATGTGTTCAAAATAAAGTGATATTTTATTGTTTCGGAAATTTATTTAACTGGCATTTGATTGGTTTGAACTCTTAGTTGTAGCCTTTCACTGCCCTTGATCAAATCACTTCCCGCTCATTGAGACCCTCTAGGTTGGGGCAGAACTGACCAAGGGTTTTTGAGATGGTAATTGTTTACCAGAGTAGAAATCCTTGAATTTCTCTCAATCGTTAGCCTAGAGGGGGAAAGAAGGTGAAGTAGGATTATATTTAAAATAAGTTATGTTTATCATTGTCATAATCATCTTTGATTTTTTGGTATTTTTAAGAGGCCTCAACCTTCTTTTTATCTCAACAACCCCACTTAGAGGGATGCTAAGAGTTGGCATTCACATGATGGCAGTAAGTTTGGAGTTTTGTGTCTTTCTAGTGCCTCCCAGGGGGCTGTGTCACTTTCAGAAACACTGGTCAGGATGCTGTGCTCCCCATTGTCTCACTAACACCGAGAGTGGGCAGTTGACATCAGATTTGCTTTAGTGGTTTCCCTGGACTTGAAAATCAAATTGGATATCCCTAACTTACTCATTTTCCTGCCTAACCAGAAGAAGTTGCAGCAGCGACATTCTCTGGTTCCATTCCAGACATTTCTGGTGCATCCACCACATATCTGTCAGAGTAGGTTCGAGTGTTGCTATGATGCCCAACAAGTTGCCAATAAGATTTTAGATCGACAGTCTAGGAAGAAAGACCTGGAAATCTGCTGCCAGAACTCAGTCAGTGGCACACAGCAGGTCAGTCCTGGAGATGGCACAGGACCGGGCACCATGTTGTTTTGCTGTAGGCGGTGCGGCTATGAATCAGTAACCAGGTCAAAAGCACCAGTGACAATAACAAGGTGTTATTGTAGTAATAGTAACAACAGCAAAAGAAACCCTGATGGCTCACCTGTGGCCCAGCCAATGGTGGTGAGGTAGGCTACAGTGTGTTGGAGGTGTGGGACGTCAAGACCCAATTAATGTGAATTTAGCAAAACAATTGCTTATGTGATCGAGGATTCTAGGGCTTTTACTGGCTTCTAGCACAAAGAAAAACCATGCAGAATGTTCAAACCAAAAATTCAGCGAGTGGGTGCCATGATAGAAAAATATAGTAGCCTGGCCCTAAGTGTAGCTAGACAGAGACTCACATGATGCCATCTACCCGAAACATGTGTTTTTCCATCTTTTGTTTGTGCTTCTTGTAGGTCGTGGGTTGGCAAACTCCTGAGACTGAAGAGCCAATCCTGTCCCTCCTAACAACTTTAAGATCATTCGAGAGCCTTAAATATGTTTTTCCAAACAAATGAAATCATCATGATCTGAAATAGTAGCCTTCAATGTTTTCAATGTTACCTCAGAGGTGCCTGTTCACACTGAAAGCGCTGCATATGGCTGGCGAGCCACAGTTTGCCAACCCCTGCTCTAAGCTGATTGCACTCTCAGGCCGGCATTCGCTCTGTGGTCACAAGATGTCTCACAGCACCCCCCAGGCTACATGCTATCAGTCCACATTGGACAGGAGAGCGTGCTGTCTTTGTCCCAGCATTCCAGCAACAGCCTAATTATATCCCATAAGTTCTAATTAGAACAGATCAGTACCAGTCTCTGTGGCCAGGGGAATGTCAATTAAGCTACAGTGACAGGTCAGGTGCCTCACCAGAAGGGGGCTCATGTATCCCCCAGATGGAAATGGGGGTCTGGTTGCGAGGATAGGGGTGAGTAGATGACAGATAGTATCAGCAGTAGATGTCAACTGCACCAGGGTGACTTGTTAAAATGCTGATCGCCAGCCTCCACCACTCAGAGATTCAGATGCATTAGGTATGGAGTTGAAACCAAGAACCTCCTATTTAACAAGATCCCCAGGGATTCTGATGCAAGAAGTTAATCATTCAAACTTGGTGAAACAGTTTGCAACTGCAGTGTCTTATTACCATCAATATTAAACATATGACGACATTCCAGAAACGGTATTGAATGTTTTATAAGCATTGTTTCAAATAAACCTTGAAAGACTCTATGAAGTAAGTGTGCCTAGTTTGGGATGAGAATGTGATCTTACAAAATTTAAAAACCAGGCCAATGGCACATAGTTAGCAAGGGATAGAGCTAGGATTCACACCCGCAGCTAATGAATTTTAATGTACTATCACTGTGATATAATATCTGTATTCCTTCAGATTTCTGTGCTTGTCATAGATTGAAGGATGAGATTCAAGAAACATTTGATCCTTGCCATTCTTTGACATGAAGAACAAACAACTTGCTGACATTCAGCATTAGAGGTCACTCTATTAGACAGAGTCATATCAAACATCAGTATGACTATGCCACTGTGGCCTTAGGCAGGTTACAGTGGTTTTAGAACCTTCTGGAAAGAACTGTTATTGACTTAATTTTGCAATGTCAATATGGTAATTGGATAAAGAAGTAGAAATCTCAAGGTTGTAAATACTGATCTTTTTTAATGGGGGCCCAGGGCAGGGAATGGTGGCATTCTGGTGGCATAGGGAGTTATATTTTGAGGTGCTAAACACTATGACAGTAATGAAAGAGTTCCTTTTGTTAACAAATATAATTTTAACCTTTCACTATGGACTCCTCTAAACTATGGTAATCTCCCCCTGCATAACAATATCCCTTTTGCTGTTAGAGTTCCAAACATCAAGTGAGGGCACGAAGAACTGACCTTGCAGTTAGCAGCCTGATGTGTAATGAGTATGTCAGCAGGGCTCTTCTGGGTACGGATGACTAGTATTTACCAGAGTCTCATTCTCCCATTTCTGCTACCTGGTACATCTTGCTTTCCTGTACTTTGCAGTCAGACAGTCTTGTGACAACTGTTAACAATGAATTGAAACAAGAAGTAGGTGTGAGGTGCTTATGTGTTGTCTTCTCTTCAAACAGATCTGGACACTGGACAGGTTTACTTGGCAGAATCATTGTTAACCTGAGATTCTTAGTGACCATATGCAAGAGGGTCTTATGGTGATTAAAATGGATATATAACATGATGTGTAGTGGGGAGAACTTTTGTTGTTTTAAGCTTAGGGAATTTTAGAATGCATTTTTATCACAGCCTAGCAATGCCTGATAGAAAGAGATGCTGAGAAGTTAAGGAGATTACCTTTCCTCAGGGGCCTGCAGAAATAAATTAACAACAGAGGAGCAGCTAGTGGTAGGTTTTCCTCTCTTACTTCTGTTTGACCGTGTTCCTTTGATACTCAATCTCCACCCAGACAAAAACATTGTGCTCTCTTAATTTTTAGTTCTGTATTTATTCATAAGCCAGCTTTGCAAAAAAGAAAATAAGCAGCAAAGCTATGAAGTATGCACCTTAGTCTTGTGCATAATTTCAAAAAACAGCATGTATCCACATGCTGTCACAAAGGAGAGCGTCAGCATGAGAAGTTGATGAGAAGTTGGTTTCCAATTCTTCTTGTCTTGGTATTCAGTTCCAAACATATCCATGGGGGCACAAACTTATTCTTTTCCCTTCCGAAGAATTGGTAATGACTCCATTCATTTAATCTTTCAAAGCATAATCTTTCCAAACTTCTGTGTAGTAGACATGATGGCACTGTACATCCTCCCAGGAGCTTCCAGGTTAGTGGAAAGGCTAACACACAAATGAGGCCTCAGGTGTGCAGTGAGTTGCCGGTGTCTGCACAAGGAGCAGGGGCTAGCAGCAGGGAGCATGTTTGCCTAAGTGGACGTGAGCTCTCCAGAAAAGTTTTCCTCAGAGGAATCTGGTGACTTTTGCCATTTAAATAATTATTCTGATGACATTACAGTGGACAGTTTGAAAAGGGTGAGATTGCAGCCAGGACACATGAGGCAAGAGGAGATATGAACTTATGGCAAAGGTGGTAGGAGGCAGAAACTAATTCAGATTCAATAATATTCTAGATCAAGTGTCAGCCTTTTTTTTTCAGCATTTATTTTTCATGGGAGTCTAGATTAAGTAAATATTGTAGGTTTTATGGGCCACATATATTGCAGAGTTGATTTGTTTTCTATCTCTTTTTTATAACCCTTTAAAAATGTAAGATCTATTCTTACTCAGCGTAAGAATTTGCCCGTAGGTGATCACTTGCCAATTCCTATTGTAGACAAAAACATTTCAAGGAGTAGGTTTCAACATGCTGAGGGACACAAAACAATATTTGGAAAGGAGATTCATCTTACAAACAAATTTAAAATACTGACTAATGCTACTAATTTGTTTACTATTTTGCCACAAATGGATAAACTCTCATTAAGACTGAGACTGGGTGGACTGACCTAATTGCACTTTAGTGTAAATCTTTTTATAGCACACCCTTTGTTTTAAAAAGCCTTTGACTCATTTATCTTATAGTGCTATGCCATACAGATTCAGTATGTAGATATTTTATGTGGCATTTGCCAATTTACAGCATCCTGAATACAGGTGATTAAGAATAGTAATTTCTCTTAGAGTTGATGCATTTTGGCCTGCTGTGTATAGTAAATCTTCAATGCACACTATTTGAGCGAGTACATGATGATGACAGATGTTCAATGGAAAACACAAATTTCTGTTTATTTTAGAAACAATCATCAGAAAGGCTTTACAGTCCCCAATGATGTGATAGTATAGGGGGATTAAAAAAGGTTGTGGGAAATGCAATTAAAAGAGGACAGAAAGTTTCCATAAACATTTTAAACCGCC
This sequence comes from Nesogale talazaci, assembly GCA_004026705.1. Taxonomy (NCBI): domain Eukaryota; kingdom Metazoa; phylum Chordata; class Mammalia; order Afrosoricida; family Tenrecidae; genus Nesogale; species Nesogale talazaci. The sequence goes on from PVJH01006251.1 coordinate 39,559, forward strand.
TCACCCCTAAGTGAGGGATAGTCTTCAATAATATTTGCAATTTTGAATTTAGATTAATGAACAAAGGCAAAGCTATTTAAAATAAATCATATCCTACACAGAGTTTCTGAACCATCATATGTGAACCATACTTCTTTTAGTCCTAATTATTATTGATTTAAATACACAAGACACTGCCTTATGGCTTAATGGGTGTGTAAATTAGGCAGTTTTCAGATGGAGGTTGTTAAAGTGTATCATGAATTTTGGATTAGGTCACTTGAACTACAGGGATTTGCAATCAAGATATGGGTCATTAAACACGGATTTTTCAGCTCCCCTCTGGTGTGGTAGGATAGGATCCCATACCTGGAGTCATGCAACCTGACACCCTGGATCTACTTTATTAATAAATAGCCAAAATTTGTTCCTCAGCTCCAGAACCACGGAGAGCTGGCCTTGAATTCCAATCTCATACCTACCTAATTTATTCTGCATACTGGGAAATGAGCGCATCTAAGATCCCAGGTGTAATTTATACAATAGTTTAATTGATCTGCAAAGTCACTAATCTGCTCTGAGCAATGAAGAATTGACTGTAGTTTTAAGGACCCCTGTGTGGTTTGGGGTTATCTGTAACCAGCTGTACAAACATTCCTTGGCTTATGAACTTTGATTTATGAACAACCCTCACTGGCTATTTACTGGTATGTAAATTTGATCTCACTTTGAACTCACAACAAATTTTTCCTCACAATCACCTTCACGTACTCCACACACAGCTAAAAAGGCTTCAAGCCATTTCTTTTACAATGTCTGCTGCCAGCAAGTTGATGCTGATTCTGATTTGTAGAGATGCTACAGAATAGAATCACCGTTTATGGTTTCCCAAACTATAAAGCTTTATCGAAGTAGAGTGTCTCACTTTTTTAAAAAGAGGTTCCGGTGGGCTTGAATTGCTGACCTTGTGATTAGTAACTTGATACTGAACCGGTATTTGGGATGAGGGCTTCCTTTTTTGCACTAATCAAACCACAATTCCAATCTACTCACAGTGAGTGGATTCCAGCTCATAGCAGCCTATTGGGCAGGGCAGAACTCTCAAGGATTTCCAAGACTGTCAATCTTAGCAGAAATGAGCAGTCTCGGCTTTCTCCTAAGGAATGGCTGGTGCGTGTGTGGTCAGCAGCCAAACTTGTTGCCCATGATGTCACCAGCGAGCCTTTCTTCCACTACAGAAAGGCTCAATAAGAACTATCAGTACTCAGTCAGACTTAACTTACCATGTGTTTAGACATGCAAGACACAATCTTGTTCACACCCCAGTGATGAACTCTATTCTGAAAAATCATCTCTCATAATCCAGGAGTGTTTGCAATTAAGCATTTGTCTCTCGACAAATGAAATTCCATAGAACTCTAATCAATTGGGTTATGCTCTAAGCAAACTCCGTCATTTCACTGGTATTGTGACCCAAATATAATATTCATGTAACAGTATAAAACTTTCCAGCTTGCAAGTCTGGTTTTTGGTATTCATCTCCAAATAACTGGGCTGAAACTAATGTCAAGTTAGTGAATGGTTTCTAAAATTTTCGAGCTCTGTGAGCATTATCATATAAGTCATATCATTTGATTCTTTACCACAAAATGTGCTTTCTTGATGGCAAAATTAATATTCTTTAACTCAACAAATGCTATGTTCTAAAATGCAGCAAGAAAAGGCATTTTAAACAACTAAATTAAAAAAAAACCCTGAAACATGAATGCATTGCTTCTATAAGCTGAAACCCAGTGTTTTGTCCTTTCAATGCCAGAAGAATGAAAAGAACAAGTGCTTCTGTCTAATAATGAGATATTAAAAACATGTAGGAAGAAGAAGCAATTCATAAGTCCAAATGAGAAAGAAAAGAAAGTGAGGTTAGAAAGAAAAGCAGTGAGAAAACAACAACAACAAACCGACAACAATACAGCTCTTGCTGGTCTCCCACCCAGCTTCACGCTTCTCTCAATGTTGGGAATAGACTGGAAGAACATGGAAATTGTCAAGAAGGTGGGAGGCAGAACACTCAGAGCTACACAAAGTCTTAATATGTTTCTTAATGATAACTGTGGGTGTGCAGAATGTACGAAGCAGAATTTACTTTGTTCTCCTGGATAAGTTTCCCTGCGTCACATTTTATAGTTTCTGCTCAGAGCTCGGTTTGAACACTGAGGTAAACCTAGCAGAGTCAGTTTCCCTCGTCAGGGCTCATAGCTCTGATTTAGCTTGTGCCATGTGGTATCTGGCACCATGTGGCCGATTCAGATTCCTCTCTAGCTCCCTTGCACACTGCTAAATAGTTTTGTTTCCTTCCTTAGTTCTGTACCTGTTAATGATTAGGTTTGATAACAAAATGAAAGTGCTGGAGAGAATGTTGATAATCAATAAAGGTAATTTTCTTCTTTCTCCTTCCCTTTCTTGGTGTTTTGCACTGCCAAACTTCCATACCCATAGCAAAAAGGGCTATGTTCTCTGAAGCTGTGAATCCCAGTCTACTGATGGTCTCTTCCAGCCTCCCGTGGAGCATCCATGTTTCAGTTAGTTCAGTTGTCATGTCGAGTTATCAAATTTCAGACATAGTCAGTCTTCTGCCCCCAGGTCTAGTTCCCTCCTGTGGAGTAAGGTTGGATAACTATTTCTAGTCATTGAGTTGGAGATGTAAGGAATATCCAGACAAGTAGTGCAGGACCCTACAGACTGCTCTCCACCCCCGCTCTAGTGACAGGCCATGTTTGAGTTAGTTGCAAAGGTAATACAGCAGATCCCCGACCGCATCAGTACGCGCCTTAATCAGATTTCGATGGGAAATGTTGAGAGAGTTTTGCATTGGTGTTTCAATAAAACATCAGAATCTGACCAAATGCACGTGATGTTTGTAAACAAAATCAGGCCATGTTTGTCTCAGCGTTAGATGGCATTGTTAGTACAGGATGTTTAAACCTGTTGCACGTATGTTCCAAGCATTTTGCTATAATTTTCTTAGTTTTTGTGGCTTTTAAATAAAAAAACATGAGTCCTAAGGAAGTTTGTTTTTTAAAGAATCATCATGATAAGGAATTGGTTAACCATGTTATTGATATTGTTGATGACAATTTAGTAAACCCTTTTAGAAAACAGTTAAGGAAACCTCAACAGCAGACCATATCAGACAGTTTTTTTTTAAAAGAGTCGGGTGTCAAAAGGCAAAGAAGAAAAATAAAAAACCCCTGAAAAGCAGCTACTGGTAGATTTTATGGAAAGGCCTTGGTCCTCCAAACAATGCCTCTCTCTCCACATACATGGCCACTCATCAATCTCAAGGTATGGGGCATACTGTAGTTGTTGTAGCATTCACCTAATCTGGTGTCAATTGGAGGGTTAAGAGTGTATGGTGGAGTCTAGCCTGTCATCTGGAGATAGCCAATGAGACTTCTGTGTGGGCATGATTTTCTCAGAGAATTCTGGGAAATCCATCTGTAGTTCCCCCTTAAAGGCGAGAGACTCACTCCTTAGTCCCTTGAAGACACTCAACTTATAAGACACAAGACTGACTCCCTGTGAGACATCCCAGAAAAGAAGCCATATGGACTTAAACTGAAGGAAACAGATCTCTGAAGCAGGAAAAGCCACATAGAGACTCCTGCCAGTGCTGAGATGCTTGAGAAGCCACTAAGAGACCCCAGCCACCACTGAGATACTTCTATCACCACTAGAAACACAAAACTCTGCACTCATTAGCCTGTGATTGTGCTGGTGTCATTGCATGTGCTTTGTGAGTCTGAAGAACACTTATGGTTTGGTATCAGACATATGGACTAATATCAGACTTATGACCTTGGACTGAACTGGGCTGGAATGTTTTCTCAATGTTCAATTGCTCTTGTATAAAAATCTCTTTCTTATATACATAAGAGTTTCTAAGGACTTGTTTCTCTTGTCTACCTGGACTAACACCATTGTTAAAAACTTTTTAAATGTTGTGTTTCTTATTTAAATTATATTATTTAACTCTGAACTTATTTACTTTGAAATGCTTTGTAAAAAAAGGAGCAAGTTAGGGTAAAAACTTGACGGTTGAGAATGGATTAATCCATTTCAGTTATTTCTTTTTTAAATCATTTTATTGGGGGCTCATACAACTCTTGCCACAATCTAGTTACTTCTTATGGATGATTTGGAATTTGACTGTATTGCATCTCAATGCTCCTTCTAGAATAGTGTTGAGGCCCAGAGTTCTACTGTATAGCAAAAGCAAGAACCTATTGTTCCAAAAGCCAGTAATTCTGAAATATAGTCTACTGTAGCCTTACCTTGTCCCCCCTGATTGAAATAGTATACATCAGAATGTATTAAAGTGTGAATTCATTGAAGGCAGAGACATTGTCCATTTTGTGATATTCTCTACATATCACTGATGCCTATGTTGCCCCAATGCTTTCTGTAAAAAATAAATGAAGACCCTGCTTCTTCCTAAAGCAACAATAGATAATAAATTTGGCTTAAGCACATGTGATGACTCATGTAAACAGGTCACAGATCTATACAGAGAGTCATAAGGTTTTGTTCTTAATACGACTCAGTAGTGATTGCAGATACATTGGCAGACTGGCAGTTGGGACCATTTATTTAAGTTGGGCCATTTATTTGGGCTGCTTCAGATAATACCACCTGGGAAGCTACTGACCCCGCCTTACAAACAGAAGCCTGAGCCTGCCAAAGAAAAGACACAAATAATTGGAGGAAATGATCAGTGAGTGTGTGTGTGTGTGTGTCTGTGTGAGAGAGAGAGAGAGAGAGAGAAAGAGAGAGAGAGAGAGAGAGAGAGAGAGAGAGAGAGAGAGAGAGAGAGGAGAGAGAGAGATAGAAAGAACCTATATAATTGTAATAAGCCTTAGCTAATTGTATTTGTAGCTATCAGTTTTACAACAATTTAGTTATAGCTTACTTGAATTTTAGGAGAAAAGTACTAAGGTCATTCCATTTTTATCAAGAGAGAAAATTTTGCTTTATGAAAATTTTGCAAAATGAGTCCTGAACAAATAAAGCAAAATCCCTTCTAAAATGCATTCAAATGGGAAAGCATTATATAATAGACACACTACTGTGAGATTATATTCTTTGCATACAAGAGCAGTCGCAATATAAGTACAAACATCTTTTGCTAAGAAGTACATTGAGCTCTCAGTGGCTGGTTAAGGTAGTAATACATTCTATATGTGAACATTGCTCAGAGGCCTAATCAGTTTAAAGAATTGAATCCTGAGGATGATCTGATTATGGCATTCAAAAATTGATCAAATGGTTTCTAACCATGTTATTTACTTAAGACTTCTGGGTATTATCTACATATTAAACACAGAGACTCTGCTACACAAATAAAAATAGGGATAATTTAGGGGACCAAGCACTCAGTACCCCAGCAAAGCAAGATGGGTTTCAAAGTAGAATCTCATTACAAATAGGGGACCAAGCAAAAATCTCTGAGAGTTCTAGTGTGAAAATGAAAATGGACAATAATGTCATGAAGAAATTATATTAAGTGATCATTACCAGCTGAGCCCTGGTGGCATAGTGGTTGTGTGTGGGACTGCAACCCACAGGGCTGATGGTTCAAATCCAGCAGCAGCTCTCCAGGAGCAAGACTGGGTTTCCTACTCCCACCAGGGCAGTGGTGCCACAAAAATAATAATAATCTTACCATGGAAAAGAAAAGAACAGTGGGTGATGCAGGCTTGAGCATTGCAGGCAGATACCATAAGTAAGCTGACCCAAATATCAGCCGAGCCACCTAATTTTACCATAAAAACTTCCTGAAACATGTGCTTAAAACTCGGTTTACACACGAGTATATATAGTCATGGTGGGTGAGATTTTTTTCCTCACCACAATTGGCATCCACGATTACTTGAGATAATGGGCGTCACAAGTCTTAATCTTTTCTTAAGTTTTACCTTTTTTTTTTTTTTTTTTTTAGGCATCACTGCCCTGGCGGTGGGAGTAGCAGGCCCAACCTTTGCTCCTGTGAGCAGGAATTGAACCTCCATCCCAGTCGGCCGCAGTCCCACGCACAACCAGTACGCCACTGGGGCTCAGCCCAAGTTTTAATTTTTATTTAAATATTATTAAATCTTGTTTTAGATCATTCAAAAGAGAGCTCATCACAGTAATCCCTAAGCTAACTTTTAGCCTAACTCCTTGGATTAGTTTCTAGAGCAATCCAATCATTAAGATCTGACTTTATTTCATAAATACTATATTTCCCTGACAGTAAGACAGGGTCTTCTATTTATTTTTCTTCAAGAAGACACCCTAGGGCTTATTTTCAGGGGGTTTGATATTGTTTTTTTTTTTAAGTACGGTACAACAATCTACACTTATTTAAATATAGTTAAGTCATCTTCTTCTTGAACATCATTATAACATCATCATAACCCCGATTTTCATCCTGAATTTCTTGCAACTTTATTTCCCTTAGAACCACTGGCTCCAATCTCTTATCCATGTAACCTGCTTAGAGTGCATTGGTAACAACACTGTCAGTGATTTTATCCCATGAATTCTTCACCCAAATTACCACCTCTTGCAGGCTCCGCTTCACAAGTTTCCATGCTGATTTCTTGTCATTCTATTTCAATCTGGTCATTAATTTTGTTGTGCAAATGGTCTTTGAGTGGTTTGTTGATCGCAATATCAAGAGTCTGCAGAGAGGTCATGATGGGGCAGATGAGAAAGGCTGCCCATCTTCATCACCATTCTGAGAAGAAATACGTGGGTTATGCAGATATGCTGTGTAGCCACGCCCTTCACTAGGTCTTATTTTCAGGTAGGGTTTAAATTGGGAAAATGCTTAGAAATCCTGCTAAGGTTTATTTTATGAGTAGGTATTATTTTCAGGGAAACACAGTATCTATCACTGCCTTTGGTCAATTCCCCACCCCAATCCCTACCCTTGCAGACACATTTCTACATCAGCTTCCTAACTTGAATTCTCTCCCCCATGTCAGTCCCCCATTCCTCATTAGCCCTCCTCATAGACCAGTGGTTCTCAACCTTCCTAATGACAAGACCCTTTCAGACAGGTGTGTGACCCCAACCATAAAATTATTTTTGTTGCTACTTCATAACTGTAATTCTATTATTGTTATGAGTCATAATGTACATATATGATATGCAGAATGTATTTTCATGTTACAAATTGAACATCATTAAACATAGCGATTAATCACAAAACAATAAATAATTGTAGATTGTGAAATATTGCTTCCTAATGACAAATCAATGACATTTTGTCTTGAAGCATGGTGTAGCATGGGAACAGTCTTCAGGCCATGTGCTCCTTAGTGGGCCTGTCTGCATGTGAGTGGATCCAGCTGGAGACAGATAGAGGAGTGGGGTCTAGTTTCCTTAGATCATCGGAGATGTGTTTTCCGATGATCCTATGAGACCTCTGTGAAAGGATCGTTGGAACACCAAGGAGTCATGACCTACAGGTTGAGAACTGCTGTCCAATATATACCCTGTTTCCACTTCCATAAGAATGATCTGTCGAAAACACTCAGCTAACGGCACTTCTGTGAGGCTTTCCTGATATCGCAGAATGACTTACACGGATCTGCTCTATCGGGCCCATCCACTGCTTCCTGTGATTTCCCGGGACTCCTTCCTGAAGCATTACGTTCCACAAGGCGCTGGTGTCCTACTTCATGCTTTTGGGGCATCCAAACATTCATTGACTTTTGCTCTTTCCTGGGTTAGATGCAAAACCACATCGTTTTCTTATGGATCTGTATTTATCTTTCATTGATCACTTTCAATCATGTTAAAACCGTTCCGGGATGAGCCCCTTGGCTAAAGTGTTGTGGTTGCTGTTGAGTCCTGCCCAACTACCGAGGACTTGCTGTGAAGGGGCAAAGAACAACATTTGCTGCCCCGTCCTCCACCATCTGCAGGATGTTTACATCGATTTTTGTTGCTACTGTGCAGTGCCTTCCACTCTCAGCGTTCAGCACTATATTGGACAATATTCTTTGCGAGCCATCAATTTATCACTGATGAATTTTCAGAAATGCATTTCCAGGTCTTTCTTACTAGTTTGAGTTAGGCCAGAAAGTCTGCAGAAACCTGTCCAAAAGGGGTGACTCAGAAGGTATTAGAAATACTGTTGGCAGCCTTTGGCGTCATAGCAACAAGAAAGTTACCATGCTATGACGAACTGGCAGATGGAGGGTGGTCACCAAATTATAAGCGTTTCAAGTACTGGGTTTATATTTTGGTCCTCCTGTGCCCTTAGGGTCTGAAACACAGCAGATTCTTAATGATGAATGGATTACTGAGCTTCATTTATCTTAAAAAGCTTACAATGCTTTCAACTCTCCTTCATTCCCAGCAAAGAAAGGAATCACGATTCTCTGCCTCTTATAGGTCTCACCTTTCTGGAAATACTATAGCTCTATGTCCATATCCTTCCAGTCTGATTTCCATTAAGAATTGGATTTGAGGCTAAAAAGCATACAACAGTCTCATTAGATAAATGCTTAAAAAACAAATCAAAACAAAACCTCCCAAACTGATCTTGTCTGAGAACATTCTGAGGATGAAGTTATCAAGCTTACCACCCCCCCCCAAAAAAAAAAAATCAAGCAAGCTCAGGGATTCTAGACTTGCCAGGGAAAATCTCCAAACCAAACCAAATAAACAGCACAGACTCTATTACAGACAAGTAGAAAAGGAAGACACAGATGGGCCTTTCTGAGACTGGACCAACCCTGAAAACCCCTGGTTTTCAAGCACCAAGTGGGTCATTCCAACCACTTCAAATGCTGCTCATTTTGAAATGGACTGTGCTTTGACATAGAGAATTCTGAAGACACAACACATACATGATGTGAAGTAACTCATTCATAGTATTTCAGTATTCATTACTTGCTGAAATAATAATATTTTGGATATATATATATATAGGCTTTAAATAACATTCTATTGTCAAATTTATTTACTTATTTATTTTTATAAATCATTTTATTCGGGGCTCATACAACTCCCACCATAATCCATACATACATCAAGTGTAGACAGACCATATTTGCACACTTGTTGCCATCATCACTCTCAAAACATCCTCCCTCTACTTAGGCCTGTCAAAATTTATTTTATTGATTTTTGTCTTCCTCAATATTTTCCCTTATGACGTGACCCCTGGAGAGAGATGTGCAGGATTGTCAGACAGGATGGAATAATTGTACTGATTCCCGGTCACAGTGGCCTTGTAGAACTCTTTACTGAAACACATTGTCACATGTGGGTTCAAGGTATCATTTTTTGTTTGTCTGGTTTTGGGGAACAACCTAGCACTTAACTATAGTGTTGGTGGCTCTGCTTAGTAGACGGCACCTCAAACCCCCAAACAGGCCCACTGCGGGCAAGTTGATTCCAATGCATCCCTACGTAGGCTTTCTGAGGCTGCAAGTCTTTATGAGAACAGAGCGCCTCATCTCTCTCCTTCAGAGCAGCTGCTGGGTTCGCAGGACAGTGCTTCCTAGACAGCAGCACCAGGAGTCCTTCTGTGAGTCCTTATTCTTTCCTCAAAGGATTTGAACAGGGGATCTATATCATTAGTCTGAACCCCAGGGGTACTCCTTTGGGAAATATTATACTCTGCTTAGTCAGGGTCATTGCAGAACCAATTTATATATGCAGGGGAGCTCCCAGGGCCAAGTATGAAACAAACAAATAAACTAAAAACCCCCAGAGACACAGAAGCCAGGTGTTAATTTAAATAGGTGTTCTTAGGCAGATCTACTACTAACCTCTTCTCCTCCTCGGGAGACCGGAGATTCATTCGAACAAGTCACAGGCTCCTCATGGCTGAGTCACTCCCAATGAGGCATGAACAATGGTTGGGCACCTACCGAATGTCTGCTGAGCCAGCGTGTGACTAATTGGCCATATGCCCAGATTGTCACAGCGCCTCCTTTGGGTCAGTAGCAGCCCTGGTTCTTGGGTGAATAACTGCTCACCTCTCTGAGGTGAATTCACTCTTTCAGGACACTAGGGTACCATTTAATACAATGGGAAAAAAAGTAATTTCTTCAATGGCCCTCTAAGGACAGCCTGGGAGTGCAGAGAGGAAGCCCAGCCATTCTATGCTCACACAGCAATACTACAGAGACAATTAGGGGAACCAGACAAATTAGATGGAAGTGTGTTCTGCCCAACTATATAAAGACAATTTATATGAGCAGGATATAATTGCCTAATTGGGAATCTGACTGGGAAGGACTTTGAAGGGAAAAATGAAAGCCTGGTTTGTAGGACCTCAAGTCTATACAGAAGCAATTGCATAGTTTAATTTTTTCTCCCATTTGATTATAGCTGTTGTATTCAATTTGGGATGTAAGAGACTTAGATGAGCCACAATGCTACCGCTAACTAACCAGGTGAAGTTGGGCAGTTTTCTTTTGCTCTCTGGGCCTCAGACTTCTCATTGGATAATGCAGATTGTGTGGGAATTGAGGTGTTTGGGGGTGGGGTTATGTTAATAGAACCGCTCCCACTGCCATCAGGTGGTTTCTGACTCATAGTGACAGAATAGAACTAACTGCTTCATGGGGTTTCAGAGATGGTGGACCTGCTTTACAGATGCAGACTGTCTCATCTTTTTTCCTGTGAAATGCTTGGTGGCTGTCCTTGTGGTTAGATGCCCTGCATGCAGCCTACTGCACCACCAGGCTCCTTTGGAAAGGTATCAGGGACTGCTCAAAGTCTTCCTCCAGAGGAGAGCTAACTGGGGTGGAGAGACACATGCAAGGCTGATAACACAAGAAAGCCGATTACCACATGCCTGAGCTTCTGTCCCAAGTCTAAGGAATGTCTTGGTAAATTGGGATGTGCGGCCTTAGGGGGTTTTCCTCTTTGTGTGCCCGGAATTCTAAAGTAGGATTTCACCAAGCCCTGGTTGCCTTTTGGAAAGACAGCAGAAATTCCCCACTCAGCTTTGCTTCAATAGGGTATGAGTTAGCCCTCTCCCTCTGCCACCAGAGAAATATCATATACCTCCCCTCATCGATAACCCACTTTAAAAAGTGCATCTCTAACCCATTCGATCCCCTTCTTGGGGCTGAGTGAGAAGGGGTGGGAGGATGAGAGAGAAATTCCCTCAGCAAGGAGGGGGTGGGTAGTAGACACTACCTTTTTTATTTCTACTATTGCTTCCCCAGCTCTCTGCATGAAAGTGAAAGCTTTAGGATTGAGGAGAGGAGAGGAAGAAGGGGATGGGGAAGAGAGAGAGAGAGAGAGGACAGAACAGATTTGACACATATAAAACAGTTTATATAGATATTTCTAGTTGATCCTTGCTTTGTCTACTTACCTGTTCTTTGAGATCTTTTGAGAAAGCAGATTAAAGATCTCTTTCTTGATAATTCAGATGAATAGCTCCTTTAGGACTCAAGGAGTAATAACAGTGATATTCATCACCGTCACTCATGCAGAGTGAATTATATGTCAGGTGCAGTTCTAAGTGCTACAGTATAACAGTGTGTCCAAGCCTTACAAGTCAATAGGTGTTTGGATCCTATTACTCCTCCTGTTTTACTGGCAGGAAGACTGAGGCCCAGAGAAGGGAACAACTCCCTCTAGGTGTGGGGCTAGGTGGCCAACCCAGGATCTGAAGTCTGGTGCAGTTTGCAGAACGTGTCAGCATCCGCTCTGTCGCCCTGGCTTGGCTGGCCCTTTCAGCCACATAATAGCTCCCATCTAGTTTTTTTCCCATTTAAAGTAAGGGGAGATTTAAAAGTGGAAAATCTCATTTTTCTTATTAATTCACTTTGCATAAAGATTTTCTAGGTATCTGTAAAGTACTAATACCCAAGTGAACAGTGATCATTAAATTGCCCTAATTAAGAAAGCAGGAACATATTTATATTTGTTGTAGTTAATGTTTTAAATGCATAATAAAATTTTGCTAATACATGCAGTCATTATGAGACATCAGAAAGTTTCATTCCATTTTATACCAAAATATGACACAGTCACAGAGATCTAATGAGGTTGGGAGCCCCTACTCTCATCAACTTTTTATTCATACAGCCAGAGACGTAACATGTGAATCAAACACTTAATCAAAATGAAGCATAATATGTATTACTGACCTATGCCATCACCTTGTCATTTATTAATTTGCAAAATTTCGCAACTGACAGTGAGCCTTGCTGTGATTGTGGCAGTGGGTTAAAATGATTTGTGAAAAGTAAACCCTTAGAGGCATAACAGAGGCAGCACACACCTTTGACGCTACTTTGGTAAAGGCTTTCCATGGACGGTCCCTCCAAAGGGAGAAGTTCCAAAGCCCTTACGTTAGTCAGAGCAAGCCTGGCACCAAAGGAGAGGGGTTTGTGTCCCAGGTGTTCTCAATCGTGCAGCTGATCACTGCCTCAGTGGACGTTTCCAAGGCACCTAAGGCGTATTCAAAGTTTTCTTTGCAAACGCCTGCCTAATAAACACCTTTTATTTTTGTCAGAATTAAGTGTAAAGAGCTGGTAATTTGGGTTTTGAAACCAGACCCTCTACCTCCACCCTCATAGTCTCACATACGCTGAAGCCCATTTCCGCCTTCTGACTTGAAAGCCCGTGTGCAGCAGGGCATCTTCTGGCCAAATTTCCCTTAATGACAGTGGAAAAACACACGTAATGCCTTCCTCTGGGTGTCTAGGTTATGTGCTATTTTTTCCATCTAAGTTGAATATGAATCTTAGATGTAGGAATAAGTATCCTGATAAAAGCAAAAAGCTCATTTAGCACACAGCACTTTTTCCTTATTCTGATATATATATATATACATATATACACACATATATATATACATATATATATATATATTCCTCCTTATCCATCGGTTTCTGTTTGGTTTTACTCTCTCCTACTCCAATTCTGGCTCTTTTCTCACATTTTTTCCTTTAAAGCCCATTTCCGCCTCTCTCTTTCTGTCTCTCCTATTTCTCTCCCCTATTTGTCACCTCACAGGACTGCAGGGCAGAGTGCAGCGTCTGAAAGGGGATACTGTTCCCCCCTGGGCCTGGGCCGAAGGGGGGCATCTATAGCCTCTAATTGTCATTGTATTGAAGAAGCAGTGGGGCTTCACTATCTTTCCTGGTCTGTGCAAATCAGCAGCTAAAACAGCTCCAGCTGTGCTGTCTTTCCTACCTTGGGGTATTTCATAAACGTCACCAGGTAAATGAAGTTCCCGGCACACAGCAAGTGCACAATACATACTTGCTGAGGCACTGTTTCCCTGCTGCTCTCTAAAGCAGCAAAGCTGGCTCTCTCACAGGCAGGTCCGTGAGAATGAATCCTTCTCCTGTCCACCTCGATTGTTGGGTCCAGATAGCCCTCATGGTATTTAAGGAATTGTTGAACATGGTTGGCTGGACAATTCGTTCATCATCCCTAGGAACTATAGGTTATTAGCCTCCAGGAACAGAATGTTCCATAAACATAGATAGGCTTATTATTCCCAAAAGACTTAGAAGAAGACACAGACTAATAAATAGGTTTGGTTTTTCTGGTATCTATTTGTCCTGGTTTAATCTGCAGAGTCCACTCCGCTCTTGAATACAACTCTTTCCGAATTATGGCTCCGCTTTTCCACTCCAGCTCCATTGGTTGATCAACTGGTAGCCCTGTCAGATTTCCAGTCTCAGCATAGGACGGAGGGAAGTCCCTTCCTGAGGTGCCATAGGGTTAGCTTAATGCCTGCTACTCACCTGTATTCCATCCAGCCCCCAAAATGGTCACCCACCTGAAATGCAAACCTCTGTATACTTTCTTGCACTTCCTTGGACAGTTGCTGCCTTTAGGTAACTGACCTCACAAACTTGACCACGGAACCTAGAGGCTGCACTGCAGGCAGTGGTGGTTCCCCCATGTGCATAGGTTTCCTCAGGGCCACTGGAGGCCGTGCTTGGCTCTGGTTTCAACAGCATTTCTAAACTAAGACAGAGTCAGAAGACAGGTCTGCTAATCTGCTTCCAGGAATAAACCAATGATCACAATTGTCTGCTCTTCAAGCAATCATAGGAACTGAGAAGGGTCAGCCGGTGTCAGCCGCATACATGGTCACCATGAGTTGGGGGGAGGGGAGCAAATGGAAGGAATGAACAACAATAGCATCCGCATTTTGTCAACCCACTCAGAAAACGCTGCCTCGATCTCTGGGCCCGGTTATTCCTGGAGGCCACTGCTTCTCCAGTCTCCCAGCAGAGCCTAAACAAAAACACGGCCAGTCGGTGAGCTGACTCAGCAAACCTATCAGTCAGAGGAGCACATCCTCTTAGGAGTTTCCATGGCTTTCAAGCTTGATGGGAGTAGACAGCTTTATCTTGCTTCCCGGGAACACACCGGTGGACTTGAACTGCTGACTTTGGGGTTAAGCTGCTCAATGCATCAAGCCCACTATGCCACCAGGGCTCCTTCATAGAAGATTAGAAGCTGCTTCTTCTAAACTCAGAATAATACCAAATGCTCCAAAACAAACCATTGCCATTTAGTTGATTCTCATCTGCAAACAACCCTATGGGACAGAGGCGAACGGCCCCAGAGGGTATCCACAGCTGTGAATCTTTAGGGAAGCAGACTGCTACATCTGTACAATGGGGAACAGAGAGTGGGTCAGAATCACTAACCTTTCAGCTAGCAACTGCGCACTTCAACCACAGTGCCCACAGAGACTCTAGGGAGTAAATGGTCCTTTTCCAGCTCCAAACAATTATAGAAAATGCCTTGATGGTGCTGTAAGTTAAGCATTTGGCTGCTAACCACTGAGTTGATGGTTCAAATCCACCAGCTGCAGAAGGATGAGATTGTCTGAAATCCCATCTAGAACCATTATGCATCTTGAAAACCTTATGGGCAGGAATCAACTTGAAAGCAGTGGAGACAATAATATATATGTAAATATGTAGTATATTTTCATATATAGCATATATAATGTGTCTATTAATTGAGCACATCCCATGTGCCTGTCACTAATGAGGGTATTTTATATAGAAATACCATTTAAATATCATTTATTTCTCCTGTGATTCTTTATGATTTGTATTAAAAGCCTTTCCTAAATCTTCGCTATTTTACAGACATTGTTTTAAGAACTTTACTTGTTTTAGCTGAGTTTTTCCAAATGCCAACCCTGACATAAGAATTTGAACACAGATGATCCAAGGAAGAGGTGAGTCTCAGAAAATATTACTGAGGAATAAGAGAGAGAAAGAATGCAGTGTGTCTTACATACAAGTATGACTGGCCATGACATCTGTGTCAAATGTAAAAAACAAACACACTCTAGGAGCCAGTGCTGAATGTGACCCTGAGTGTTAACCTACCTGCTAGGACAGAGTTGTATCTCCAAAGAAGTAGGGGGGAGTCCAAACTCCTGGTACCGGTGAATGTGACCTTGCTTGGAGAGAGCCTTTGAAAGGGTTATCAGTTAGATTAGTATCATCATAGAGAAGTATCATCAAGTCAGTATCATCATCAAGTCAGTCCGAGTGGTGTTCTGAAAGAGCAGGAGAAACAGAGGGAAGATGCCATAGTTGGGCTGAGGTGGAAAGGCAGGAATGAGGCAACCACCACAAGCTGTGAGGGAATAGTTAGCATCTTCTTCAAGAGAGGACCTGACCCCACAGTACCCTGACTGGGGCTTCTAACCGCTTAAGCTTTGAATATTTCTGTTCTTTTAAGTCACTTAATTTGCAGTACTATGCTACAACAGTCCTAGGAAACTAGGATACCACTCAAGGGTTAAGGGAGCTGTGAAATGGGCATCATAATACCCATTAAGCATTGGCCGAGTGAATTAGGGGTGGGGGGGGGGTGGGGGGTTAATGCCCCAGCGCTTCTATCTAACTGGTTCAGGGGCTCTGGTGGTCAGAGAGCACTCTCAGGTAAATAAACAAAGTGCTGACAATTGGAGTCAAGAGGAACTGCAATGAAGGGCTGAGAACAGAGGATTGTGCCCCTAACATGGAACTGTTGCTAGAAAACTCGGTCTTCTGTGTTATGACCATCCTCAATTTGCAGATGAAACAACTGACACACAGGATGATTAAATGAATTGTTCAAGGTCATATAGCTTGTGGCAGAGCTGCTGCAATTAGACCCAATTCTTCCTGACTTTAGGGCTTATCCCCTTTAGGACTTGATACTATACCCTAATTATATGCAATCCCAAATCTATATTTCTGCTTTATGACAAAGCAAAAGAAAGGTGCAAAGAAAAATTTTCTTCCAGGGAGCTTATGTCATCCTACAGAATTGCCTTTTAATGCTCTTTTATTTACCATGTTCTGAGTTATCACACCACGAACTTTCTCAACCAGAATAATAAAACACACCAGTGAGATTTGAATCCTGCTTTCGTTCTCGTTGTATAAAAAATGACGTTGGACAGCGTTGGGCCTCTTCTGACAGCAGAAGCAAGAAGGAGAATCAAATTCCACATCAGCCTAAAGAGAATTCCTCTGAATCAGGGGTCAGATAGGCCATCATTCTCCAATCTAGCTTACCAATTTTTGATACCAACCATCCCTTCCATACACAACACTCTCCTGTTTCGTAGCTAGATTCGACAATCCATTGAAATGGACACAGTGGACTCAGAAACCATACTTATAACTATGGGGTTTTCCAGGGAAATCAGTAAGTTATAACTCCGTATCAGAAGTGTGTTGGCCCTTGGTGACTATGATTCTGCTAGATATTTCAAATACAAATTCTGTCACTAAGGCCTTGTTTTCCAACTATTGATTCTTCCCTTTTCTTTCTAATATTCACAGTCTCATCACCAGGAGCTAATAATGAATCTTGATTACATTTTTATTTTTATTTTTTTGGGGGGAGCATCACTGTTGTTTACATGTTTAATAAATTTTAGATGAAAGAATTTGAAAAAATCCTTCAATTCTTTATTACTGACTTCAATAGTAGGTAGGTACATCTGAATAATTTTCACATTAATTCATCTTCCTTATACTCATGTAAACATTGTCCTATCACAGACAACATTGTATATCAGGATAGATTTTGAAATGCTTTTTTGTTTGACAAGGAATGTCAAAATAATAAAATTTCTCTTGAATTTGTCATTCCTGGCAAATTAAACTATATGAGTGTCTGATTCAAATTGGTCAATACCAATACATTTCAATGCATTAATGCTTAATGTTCCATTTTATTTTTCATGACTTTCAATTTTCCTACATTCGTGCTTCATACGTCCATGCTTTGATTATCAGTGATGTTTGCAGTTGTTTTTTTCTCATTTTGAATCATCCCACATCAGCAAATAAAGGTCCAGAAAGCTTTTGTCCTTCCACAACATTAAAAGTCATAAATTAACTCTATTTTGAAAAAGAAATTCTTCCACTATCATATTTTGAATAACTTCAACTTGAGGAGCTCATCTTCCAGCATTATATCAAGCAGTGTTCTAATGCTGTTCATCAGTTATTCAGTGACTGACTGAATTTTCTGATAATCTTTTCCTTCTTCCTAATCTGTCTTAGTGTAAACGTGTCGCTGAAAACAATTCACCATAAGTTATGGTGTTCATCGTTGGCTGATTCCTGTGTGAAGTGGACAACCTATTCCTTCTCCATATTCTGTTCTTATACTGTAAGCTCTACTTAGACCTGTTTGCTTTAGGTAAACCTGCTTGTGTCTGAAATATACATCATTTCCAGCATGATAGTAATACACAAGTCACCACAGTCTGACAAATTTGTAGATGGGAAACCGACAGAACCATTGCAAGCAGGGTATAGGTCCAACCAGTGTATCATTCTGTCATGCACAGGGTCACTGTGAGGTGGAACCAGCTTGACAGCCTCCTAACGACGACAGCAACGACAAGAGCAACTGCTCAGGAACAGATGGGATGCATTGAACACTAGGATTCCACACCAAAAGAGCTGTGATGTGACATGAGCAACATTGGACACCGAAAGAGCAAAAGGTCATAAAACAAAAGAAAGAAAAATTAAAGAGTGGATGTCAGAAGAGACACTGAAGAGACCCGTCAAGGGTGGAAGAAATGATGATGTTTCTGAACAGAAAATTTCAAAGGGCAGCTTAAGAAGACAAAAAAAAAAAGACTTACACCGAAGTGTATTCACACTTGGAGTTAGAAAAGCAAAACGGAAGAATATATCTGGCATTTCTCAAGCTTAAAAAATTCAAGCCTCGAATTTCAATATGGAAGGATACTATGGAAAAGATATTGAAGGACGCAGGAAGCTTCAAAAGAAGATAGAATAAATATAGAGGGTCACTGTACCCCAAAGAAGTGATTGTTGCTCAGCAATTTCAAGAGTTAACTATGGGCAAGAACCACTGGTACCCAATGGCAGGAGTGCAAGCTGTACTGAAAGCATTAACTACAAACAAATATGTAGCTAATCGGGCAACAGGACAAGAACTGTATTTGTGTTTGTTCTAAAGAAAGGGGGTACAACAGATGCAGAAATTATCAAATGATCATTAACATCACATGGAAGTAAACATTTGCTGAAGATAATGAAAAAAAATGAACAATTGCAGTGGGGTTTTGAATGGTAACTGCCAGGAATCCTAACTCCATTCAGAAGAGGAAGGGGCATAGGTGTTGTCACAGCTGGCATGAAGTACATTCTGGCTAAAAGCGGAGAATGCTAGAAATGTTAATTTGTATTTTTATTGGTTATGCAAAGGCATTTGACTGTGTATCATAACCAAGTACAATGTTGCAAAGAATGGGAATTGTAGACCATTTAATTGTGCTCATGTGGTGTCTGTACAAAGACCAAGAGGAAGCTGTTTAATAAAACAAGAAGATACTGTGTATTTTAAATTTAGGAAAGGTGTCTTTCAGTCAGATGTGCTTTCCCCTGTTTATTCAATCCACAGAATTGGACTATATGGAGAGGAGTGTGGCATGACGCTTGGAAGAAGGCTCATTAACACCTGGATGCATACAGATGACAAAATCTTTTTGGGGGGGAAGCTAGAACTTGATGCACATACTAATTAAAGACTACATCTTTTAGTTTGGATTTCAACTCAGAGTAAAGAAACTGAAATTCCCCACAATTAAACCAATAAAAATATTGTAAAAAACAGACAAGGTATTGAAGTTGCCAAAGATTCCATTTTACTGGGACCCACAACCAACGCTCTTGGAAGTTATGGTCAAGAAATCAAATGATAGATTTCATTTAGCAAATCTGCTGCCTGAGACCGATTTGAAGTGTTTAAGAGTGAAGATGTTACCTTGAGGACTAAGGCATTCCTGCCCAAGAAAATACCATGAATGACTTGGGTCAGGAATGCCTTAGTCCTCAAGGTAACAGTTTCAATTGCCTAACATGCATGTGAGAACGTGTTGCTGAATAAGGAAGACTAGAGAAGAATTAATGCATTTGAGTTATAGTGTTGGCAATGAATATAGAAAATACTATGGACTACTAGAACAAAGAGATCTTTCTTAGTTAGACTGCTTCTTAGAAATGAGAACAGCAAGATTTGTTTCATGTTTCTAGGACATGTTATCACTAGAGACCAATTTTTGGAAAAGTACCTCATTAGTCAGAACCCACTTAATGATATCTAATAGCAGAAAACCATTAGTGCAGATCACCATGCAACAACACATCAGTTTGTGATGCCCTTTTGTAATTTCTATACACTCATATTGCCAAGAGCCCAAGTTTGGATTTTACTACCTCTAGACTGTGAAAAACATATATATCTATTTGCAAACCAAAATCCAAATGCACGTCCATTGAGTCAATTCCAACCTCTAGTGCCTTCTAGGACAGGACTGAGCTGCCCCTGTGGGTTGCTGAGACTGTTTATGAGAGTGGAAAGTTTCATCTTTCTCCTGTAGATAGACTGGTGGCTTGAACAGCTAACCTCGAGGTGAAAAGCTCAGCAATTAACATCTTTGCCACCAAGGCTATGCAGGGTGGTGTTATAACAGGCTAATGGATTCTCACACCAGGCAGACTCCCTTTATGGGTCTCTGATGAACTCTTCCTCACTCCCGATAATCACTCCTTCAAAACTTTATCAATTTCTTTGCTTTTTTTATTAAGATTGCCTCACCTCATCCTTCACCCAGCAAGATCAGTATCTGTGTCTCAGGGCCTCTGAGTCTTCACCATTTGTCCTTTGGGGTCTATCTTCAACATCTCTGCCATCCTTTCATTCACATTGCTTCCATTCTTAGAATATGAACACGTATAAACTTCCCTTAACAAATATAGACACTCTTCAGTCCCGCCTCCAGTTCTCCTATCCTCATCATTTTTATTTGCTTATTTTTTGCTTGCTTATGTTGTAATTTTCATCTCTTTTCTCATGCTGCTGCAAAATAGTCTTTCCCACCCTATTCTCCCTGTGCAGTGCTCTGTCCAACAGCATCTACAATTTTCATGTGGATTAATTCGCTTCTCTAGATACCTTAACTATCTTTCACATCAATGATTAAGCTCTGTCTCATGTGGAGCATGTAATCACACATCCAACTTTTTTTCCAAGAACCCCTGCCTTCCTTACAAAACCCTCAAGCTCACAATTTTTGTCCCCAGTCACATAGTGCTATTAACTTCTCAAACCAAACCATTTTCACTCCCTACCAGAGAGTCGATGCTGACTCCAAGCGACCGATAGGATGGGGTGGAACGAGCCCCTGTGAATTTCCAAGAGTCTAACTCTTTATAGGAGTAGAAAGGCCCATCTCTCTCCTGACCACTAACCTAGAAAATAACTAAAAGTTTGCTCTTCTAGGCTCGCGGTCAGCAAACTGCAATTTGAGAGCCACTTGCAGTTCTTTCAGTGTGAACGTGCAGCTCTGAAGTAACATTGAAAACAGTTTAAGGTTATTACTTCTGATCACAGTGATTTCATTTGTTTGGCAAAACGTATTGAAGGCTTTTGCTTTGAGGGACAGGATTGACTTTTTGGTTTCAAGAGTTTGCCGCCCCCTGTTTTGGTCACTAAAGGTTTTGGGAGACCTCTCTGGCCAGCCTCTTTAACTCTGGTTTAGAAGCACTCAGATGTTTCTGTAACACCAAGTGATTAACGCTTCATTTTTTATTGCAAGTATCATCTACATATCTCCTGAAATAAATTTGAGTTCATTATATATATAAAAGACTGTGTAATGTATAAATTTTCATTTAAAGCACCTAACACCATATCTGACATACTTCAAGTATCTGGTAACTGTCTTTAGAATATATACTTTACAAACTTTCTATCCTCATAGGAACACCCAACATATCTTAAAACAAACGCACATTTAATAATATAATTTCTTATATAATATTTTCTTTCCTGCTAGAATTCCTATGTAGTTGCATTTTTTCATTACATATCCCCAGCCCTTATGCCTCATATACTTTAAGATCTTTTTGACATCAAGTGAAAAAAAAATGAAAGAGATGCACATTTTCTTCCTTAAGGAAAACTTACAAGATGGATGATTCTAAAGATGTGTCTTCAGAAACAGCTAAACTTCATTAATTTAATGTATGCATGAAATGTCCACTAGTTTCTTTCATGATGACTAAACATTTCTAGTAGATATTTTCTGAAGTAATTTCTTAAAATGTGCACTTCATTTATGTGTCAGGAAAATGTGCCCTTTTATTTGATTAGTGTAAATCAAATTGCTTCCAACTGCTCTCTGCACCAACACCGTGCTCTCTCAGATGTGCATTAAGTAGTAAATCAACTGTATTGGAAATGTTGGGTCTCATCTTTTTGGAGAGAATGCTATGTAGCTTTTCAGAGGTGCAATAATTCTTTTACATCCTGGAGTCGCTAAATATACCAAAGCAGTATATTGCCTTTATTTAGTAAATTACCACTGTACTAAGTAGTCCAAAGTGATGAAAGTATTTAAGAAGTTCACAAAAGTTGCTTCCGGAGCTTTTAGCGAAATGGGTTTCACTTCCCCCCTCTCGTCTTTGCAAACATTTCTCAGATGGCTTGGAGAAACTTTAGGTGAAGATTTGCCCAGATCCAACATCTTCCAGGAAGATGTTGACTGAGAAGAGATTCAATCTCGGGAGTTCTGAGTGGAGCTTGACAAAATGCATTGGTGCCTCACAGGGAGAGAAAGTTTTGTTTGTGGACATCACATCGCACTTAAATGTATTTGTTAATCCATCTTCTGTTGCTCTTCTCTTTTTGGTATAAAATAGCTCAGCAGGCTTGAAGAGTTAAGGTTCGCACTGTTTCACATTTAAATGTGCTTCATGCAAGGACTGTGAAGTGTGATTTTTCAGTACACCTCTGAGAAACAACTTCTATAACGTCAACAAGTCTTTGGCAAGTCTGAGAAGGTGCATTTCAGGTTTGAAAATGTCCCCTGCTAGGTTACATAACATAGACAACAGAGAAGTCTTCCTCTTAAAGCCATTTAACTTTGCCTTGAACATACGATGATTTTTTTTGAAAATACATCTGCATTGAATCTGCCCAAATGTGACAGCCAATGTTTTCAAGTCTTTGGTCATACAGATATGAAGCCATCACATTTTAACTGTCGGGGAGGGAAGTATGTTCGCGTGCATGACATCGAAAAGAGTTCTTGCTTCATGCTTCATCTAGTGCAACTGTGGAGTGAATGGTCCTTTGAAAATACTCCCATAAATATTTCCTCAAATGAGTGATCTGTTCCCATTACATTTGCTAATGCAGTCTTATGACAGCACAAACAACTAGTTCATCCACCCCCAGAACCATCCGGTACAGTCTGGTGGCAGGCAGCCTGTCACTAAGCATTCCATTAGTGGCTGTCTCTCCAGAGCTCACCTGTCTTTTTAGAGACATATTTTCTGACAGCTTGTTACAAAGAGAGTCATGATGTTCAGCGATTACAGAGTAATACTAATATTGTATATGTTAAAAAACCCACAAACTTTAATTTCAGCAGTGTCTAATAACAGTTTCTTTTTTCTAGGGTCAATAAAATTGTGGGGGCAGGGGAATAGAGAGCAAAAGTACTGACTGAGATGCAGGTACAAAAAGCTACTGCTAGTCAGAGGAAACTTAGACAAAAAGGCTTTGCAACAAGAGTCAGAAAGTAGTAACGTTGAAATAAGCAGCTTTCCTCCAGTTCTTCAATGCTTACTCCCTCCCACCATCATGATCCCAATTCTACCTTACAACCCAGTTAGACCATACCGATAGGTACAGATAGGAACTGAAAACGTGGGAAATCCAGGACAGATGATTCCTTCCGGACCAGTGGTGAGAGTGGCGATGGCAGGAGGGTAGAGGGAACGTGGGGATAAAGGGGGAACTGATTACAAGGATCTGCATATAACCTCCTCCCTGGGGTACAGGCAACAGGGAAGTGGGTGAAGGGACACATAAGAGAGTGTAAGGTATGACAAAATAATAATAATTTATAAATTACTGGGGTTCATGAAGGAGCAGGGAGTGGAAGGGAGGGGGAAAATGAGGAGCTAATACCAAGGGCATAAATAGAAAGAAAATGTTTTGAGAATGATGATGGCAACAGATGTACAAATGTGCTTTTCATACATTGGATGTATACATGGATTGTGATGAGAGTTGTATGAGCCCCCAATAAAATGATTAAAAAAAAGAGTTGGAAAATTTATTTTATTTCACCAAGTCCCAAGCAGGTGTTGGGAGTATTACTCTGGTAATTTTATATATCTCATGCTTTCTTTGTTGCTGCTGCAATAAACATCAGAAATTGTTTTATTATTCTCAATTCTTTAATAATTTCTTATTTGTATATGAAACAATGTGGGGGTGAAGTTATTTGAGATGTTCTGCATGAATGTTTAAAAATGATTGACTTTTACTTATCAGTCATTGCATTGAAAGATTATTTATTGTTTTGCCAGTGAAAAAAACTTACCTAAATGGGGAAACTGTCCATAGTCAATAAAATACAGCATATAAAATATGGTGAATTTTTTAAATAAAATAAAAAATAATGGCTTTCCATTTGTCCTTTCTAGGAGAATGTTATGTACACACTTTATTTACTTTTTATGTCATGGTATTTTATTACATGTCATGTCATCTCCAAAAGGAAATGATCGCAGCTCTAGGTAAAATATCTGTGGAGACAAGCATCTCATCTCTCTATCCCTGCTGCCAAGAAAAGGCCATTTAGTACTTTTTTTGTCTAAGATGCAAATGTTTCTATTTGACAGCTTGAACAAAAAGCTTCATTTTAAAATCAAATATAGAGTTTGAATGCTTACATGAATCAAGACATTCCAGAAGTACTAAATTTGGCTTGCTGCATTCCTCATGAGTTAGAACTAAATTGCCTACTCATCTTTGAGCTCTGTTTGTGTATTTTTGAAGTTTCTGAGACATGTCAATATAGAGATAAATATGACAAGAAATTAAAGATATGACTGTTAATAGAACTTCCTAATTCTGAGGTTTTCTCAGGAGGTTGCTTAACTTTACATTTTATTTAATGTAAAGAAAAATAAATAAACTCAGTAAAACAGTTATAACTGTGATCATTAAAAATTAAAAAAATATAAAATCAAAGCAAGAGTCACTCCAAATTTTACTACATTATACTGTACACTATAGTTGGGACAGAATTTTTTTTCAGTTTTTATTTCAAAAGTCACTGTATCTATTCCAAAAGTTCCTGTATCTTTCTTAAAAGTCATGCCAAATCAAAACAAAACCATTGCCATAGATTCTGTTCTGATCCACAGCAACTCTGAATAGGGTTTCTGCACTATACATACTTTCCAAGCAGTAGCTTCATGTCCCTGGAGCTTTGAGTAGCTATGAACCACTGACCTTGGGGGTAGCAGACCCAGGCTTACCTGATTGAGCTCCTTTAGAAGTTGTTGCGTTCACTCAGTGCCCTGGAATCTATCCAGTCTCATGGTGATCCTATAGTAACCTTACTGAGAGTGGTAAAATTAGCTCCCATCATAATGAATGGATCATACTGAGTGATCTCTGCTGAAATTTCATCCTCTCTTTTTCTATTCTCATTCCTGAGTCTGCATTATTTTCCCTTCTCTGGTTACATATCTTCGCGTCAGCTCTGACTCACACCCATAGGAACAACAGGAAACAAACATTGCCTGATCCTGCCCCATCCTCACTATTGCTAGGTTTGAGCCCCACCCCCTTTAGTTTTTTTTGCAACCACTCTGTCAATCTGTAATGTCAATACTTCAGTTCTTCTCTGTATCCAGTTACTTCTTTATCCAGTTGTCAGATGCATATGAGACTATTGAAAATACCGTGGTTTGTGTCAATCCTCAAAGGATCATCTTTGTTTTTTTAAAAATCATTTTCTTGGGGGCTCATACAACTCTTATCAAGATCAATACATACATCACTTATATGCAGACCGCATTTGCACATTTGTTACCATCATCATTCTTGAAACACCCTCCTTCTACTTAGACCCCGTTCTTTGACACTTTAAATAGATGTTGTACAGCAGATTTTCCCAGTGCAAGTTATTTTCAATTTTGACTGTTACTTCCATTGGTTGTGGATCCAAGTAAAATGAAATTTTTGACAACTTCAGTTTTTTCTTCTTTGGTTATGATGTTGTCTAGTTGTGAGTCCTGGTTGTATAGTGGGTCCTGCACTGGGCCTCTAACCCCAAGTTTGACTATTCAGGGTGAGACTTTCCACTCCCATGAAGCAGAATTCACTCTTAACAACATACAGGGGTAGTTCAACCTTGTTCTATTGGGTCCCTACAGTTCTTGTTATGAGACAGAATCAAGACAATTCAATGCCACTGTGCTTTATTTTTAATGTCACTGAATTATATTCAACCCTAAAGTCTTTTATCTTCACCAGTGCTTCATGTCATCTTGGTTTTTAGCACAGGCAAGGTTGGGTCATTTGTGTACCAAAGGTGGTTAATGAGCCTTCTCCCAAACTTGATTCCATGTTTTCATCTAGTTCAGCTTCTCAGATTATTTGCTCAGTTTTAGTAAGCATTGAAAGGATATAACCCAGACATATACCTTTCCTAATTTTAGAACATTCAGAACATCCTTATTATATTATAATTATATAATATATTATCTTGGTCTTTGCACAGGTCAATATCTGCACACACAAAATTAATTGGAATTCTTGTTCACTACAATGTTATCCAAAGTTTGTATCCATACTGAATGAGACATGGTAAATACCTTTATGATATTCATTTCTAGTTAGTCTTAATATATTGCAACAGATTAGAGTTAACAATGGAAAAAAATCTTTCTATTGTGAAAGGTAGTTCTAAGAGAGGGTTCACTGAGTGGTATCATCAGTTTTGCATCCATCAACTGAAAGACACTTTGTTTCCAGTCTTCCATTACAATCTCACCTATGTACCATTCCACATTCTGATTTCTTTCTATTTCTTGTCCTCTTTCTTCCTTAAACCTCTTGTTTCTGGGTAGATGCTACACTTCTAGTCTTCAATGGTCGAGTAGTTTATGGTGGAGGGTGTCCAGTCCCTGATCCGAAGGATGACTGAGAGCTCCAGTCTCAATGGTCCTACCTGTCTCTCTCCAACTGGCAATCCTGGCTCTTAAAAAATAAATTGTTTAGTTTTGCTACACATGTCTGTCCCCCTCTATCTACGGTTTTCAATCTCATCACTTTCAGTGCAGTTGTTGAGGACAGCTGGGAACAAGCTAGTTATGGGCTGATATTTTTGTGGTCCAGAGTCCATTGGACTAGGTGTTTCCATATGTCTATCAGTTTCCATCAATCTTCTTTCCTCTGTATCAGTAGAGACCAACAGTTGCAACTTAGTTGACTACTGAAAAAGTTTTAAAACTCTATTAGCTACTGACCCAAGTAGCTCATTGAACGATGCCTTTGGGTGCCAAGTTATGCCAGTAGACCTTGGGGCTGCTAAAGCCTGTGTTCTTGATCTCACGACCTGGGTGAATCATTCCACCTAGAGTTTGATCCTGTCTAGGAAATACCAGCATTTATAAGTTGACCTCCTACACACTCTATCACATTCATTGGCCTATTTGCAACAAAGGTAAATATACATTTAGAAATATTCTCTGTCAAAACTCCTTATATTTTAGGTATACCCACACTCTCCCTTTCACTTCTGTTGAGTCTGCATATGTATCTAGATAATACACTTTTTGTTCAGCACTATTATAGGACTGTGTCTACAACCGTGTTAATCTCTGTTGCCTTTATTTTTTACAGACCTCCCAATGCCTTGCCCTTGTTTTTCTTTACCAAGCTCCTTATTAAACATTGTCTTCCCTATGATCCATGCTAACACCTGTCTACCGTCTTGCCTGTGACTCCCCCTTCTCTTTGTTTTAGTGTGAACACCCCTTTCTTGACAGGTTATTTTAGTGGTTTCATAAAATACTTGTTTTTTTTTCCCCTAGACACTCTTCGAGTACAATGTACCATTATTAACATCACACCCCTATTCATTCTGCTTTGGGTATTTTCTGTGACTTTATCACATTAGCTAAATTATAAGTGTTCAAAGAATTCGCAATGCACAAGAGAAACACGGACATCCTGCCAAGTAGAGTGAAGCCAACACACTCTGGAAAATTCAACAATAAAAAATGACACCACAATGTGATGGTACTTTCCCATGTCTCAGATGTAAATTGAGATAGATTCAACCTCCACCTGCTAAGCAGATTTATTTCTATGCAATCATTTCATGAGTGAATTTTATTCTAGAAGAAAGAGGAATACAGAAGTTTAAAGCCACGCCATCCCAGTAACTGTCTTTAAAGACGCTAACAGTTATTCCTAAAGGCACATTTGATAAGCCCTTACTATATGCAGAACACTCTCCTTTGGGTTATGGAATAAGTTCATAGGAGACAGAAATATTTTTCTTCCTCAAGGCATTTTCATTTGCCTACTCAGGAGCTTATACGGCACAGCCAGCACGAAGTTCCCCTGAAGAACCAGTCCAACAAGCAGTCATTCAGGGCACTCCTGTGACTCATTTGTATTCTCAAACTGATGAGGGAAAAGCCACCCTGAGGACTCTAAATGACCCACTGAAAAGCAATATTTTTGCTGTCTATTTGTTTCCCCTTAGAGTCAGTGAGAAACAAGGGACTGAAATCTGATATGATTCCATTTAAATGGGCTCCCCATCGCTCAGGTATGCACACTTATTCCTACTATCACCTAGAGATTTGGAAAGATTATTTAGTGGTTTATTACTAAACAGTAATATCATAACAGGGAATACTTTTCTTGGCTGTTGGTCCACGTTTTGAAATGTTATATGAAAGACCTACAGTACTTAAAATACTTCCGATGTTTTGAACACAGAAGTAGTCCATCCTCATAAATAATACACACACAAAAAAAGGAAAGAAAAATCTGTCTTATACCATCATCTTAATGGTACAATTTCCCAAGAGGCCAATGATTAAAGTTACACATGTGCAAATGACATGAATACCAGTGAACAGTCTATATTCCAGGAACACTGTACTGTCAGAAACAGCGCTAGGCAAAATGCCTGTCTACATATGTGCAGATTTTGGAAATGAAAAGAAAAAGGAATGTAGAAAGGGAGGATGGAAGGAAGGGAAAAAGAAAGAGCAGAAGGAGGAGAATGAAGGATTGGGAATAAAAGAGACATCTTCTTATCAAGAAAATTGTCAGATGAGAACCTGGAATTGATATTATTTAGTGGTTTCATACATCATAGTAAGCAATATTCAATTACAAAGTGCTACATGGAATGCTAAAGATAGGCTGAGTTCCAACATTTCCTTCCTCAAGCCTCACATTGTAAATTGCAGTTTTTCTTAAATTAATTTCCTATCTACTTACTTAGCAGTTAGTTATGCACAAGCACTTAGCTATTTGTATCATGTAAGTGTCATTGTGCCCATTCACATCTGTGTGCCTTATGTCTTACAATGTGGCTATAATATGACTGGGGAGAGAGAGCATTCCTGGCAGTCTCCACCATCGGGACTGCATCTAGTATCTCCAGTTAACCCATGTATCATAGAAAATAAAGGTCAAAATAAAATTAGTTTTCATTATAGATGTAGCACAACAATGAATTATATTATAAATTGAAGGGAGTTTAAGACAATTTTTCAGCACTTTGGGGATATCAATTTTCCTTGCTTTGAAAAATTTGAGGCATTCTTCATGAGCCAAAGGTGGCAAAAGCAGTTTGATGGAAACTTCTTGATATTTTACAAGCTTCCTTCAGTCTACCTCTAGGCAGGTAGCTCTCTTCTGAGTCCATCTGTGGGCAGTGGACAATGTAACTCGGCAACTGATGAAAGGTGTGTGAAAGCATGGCATTTTGCATTAGTAACACTTAACACAAATATCCTGTATAAAATGACAAGACAATAAACTTAAACAATAAGACCATAAAATAAATAGAGCATGATGAAGTGTCTGTCAAGAGAATTAAACAGTGAAGTAAAGGTAATAAAATTATGATAAAACCAGAGGTATGTGCACCTATTTAATTTCATCATCAGCTACAGCTCTTTTCTTCTGGTACAAACTGGTATTGATGACTAGCGTAAACATTCCATCTGAATGGGTTACAGCAATTCTAGCTGGAGAGTCCATTACTTTGGGATATATTATTCTAAAAATTCAGGGCAAAAATGTTGCTGTAAGAGGTGTTTTTAATAGACTTAACATAAACCAATGATTTGACCCTTTTATCAGAGTGAATTATATTTCTGTATATTTGGGGATGAAAATGGTGTGTGCATGTGTGTGTGTATGTGTGTGTGTCCATAGCATGATGGTACTCAAAGACAACAACTGGTGAATTAATGTTTGTCTTTATAGTGGCATTCTAATTTTAAACTTAAACTTGATTAATGCAATTTTACTAATAGATTCCCCCCTAATTAAAGACTACCCACATAAATAAAAATAAAGGCATTCAGAACACAGATTAATATACATACAACATACACATTTCTGTTGTGCATAAATATATTGAATGCACAACTAGTAAACCCCCCAAAAAAGAAGGAGCCCTGGTAGCTTAGTAGTTTACAAGTTATTAACTGCAAGGTCAGTAGTTTGCAACCACCAGGAGCTCCATGGGAGAAGGAGAAGACTTCCTTCTCCTGCAAAGACTCACAGCCTTAGCGACCCAGAGGGACAGTTCTACTCTGTTGAGCAGTGCCAATCTGAATTGGAATGGAGATGGTGGCAGTAAGGATATAATAACACATAACAGAATGAGAAAGTTAAGACCTGCCATCTTAGTTACATAGTTGTGCTATAGTAGAGATGCCACATAGAGGACTTTCATAAAGAAACTGTTATTTTATAGAAAGCTAGAAATTCCCACTCTAAGTCATCTCTGGGGAATGGCCTTCTTTCGGTGGCTCTTGGATCTTGTGAAAGGTCGTTGGGTGATCTCCATGTGCCTTAACAGTTCTCTTTCCTCTTCGCTGCATCTTTGGCTTCTGTTTAATCTATTTTATATCTCAAAAGAGATGGAATTAAATGCACATTACACAAATACTGTCTCATTAACAGAAAAAAATACCACCCATTCCTAAATGGGATTACGACCACTGGCACAGTTCACACCAAAATTAAACACATTGCTATTGAGTCGGCAGCCATAGGGGCGGGAAGTTATATATTTTTTGAGGGGGCTGGAGCACAATTTAATCCATAGCACCAACTAATGGCATTTGTTTATCGATCACTGGTCATCTTTCTCTATGAAGAGAAAGAGAAAACAAAAGTGACTATGCCATCTTCAACTAGGTCTGAAGTTTACTTCTGTGAGGTAAATAATAGATGAGATCCTTTCTACACTGAAAGGCAGCTGCGACTACTTTGGCATTAGGAGGAAAGACACACAGTCTGGAGATCGTGTGCCTGCAGGAGGTAAGAAGACAAGTCAGGTGCCATCTTTTCCTTTGTAGCACTATTTCCTTATCCGCATACCAGGCAGGCTTCCCTCTAGTACATGGCTATTGCTCTTGGAGGATGTTATGGATTGAATTGTACCCACCACCCCAACAATAAATTACAAGTCATCATTCATATATCTTCATGGTATCGTGGTTGTGTGTTCAACTGCCAACTGCAAAGTCAGCAATAGGAAACCACCAGTCCCTCTGAGGGGGAGAGATAAGGAGCTCTAGTCCCATAATGAGTTATAGTCTTGAAACCCTCAGGGAAAGTTCTACTTTCCACTATGAGTTAGCATCAACTCGATGCCAGAGAGCTTTGCTTTGATTTTTATCCCATATATCTATAGATGAAATTGTATTTGAAAATAGGGCTTTCATTGCTATTTATTTAGGGCATATGGTGTGTCTTAAGTCAATCAATCTGAGATATGTGAAAAGGAACAGATTACACAAAAAGACAATGAAGTAGAAAGGGGTAAAAATAGATGTCATTGGGGATTTTCAAAGAGTCCTTAGAATAAAGCGATCAGATGTCCTGCTTTTTAACAATTTAACAACATCCCAGGGCCATTTAAAATTAAAATAAATATATTAAAATACTATTTTTGCATTCTAAGAAAATTTTTGTTGCTCCATATAGACCAAATTTTAAATCAAGAATCCCCCGGTCCATGGTGTCCCACTTAAAATCTGTTCACTTTACCCTAGAAGAATACTAGAGAAGCTGAAACTAGAATTTTCCCTCAGATTGGACTGAAAGAGACTTCCCCTGGAGGTGGTACCAGAATTTGGACTTCCAGCCTCCCAAATATTGAAAATACCATGGCTTACTAGAAGAACAAGAAAAATGATTCTGGGAAGAATTTCAATCAGAATTCCTCTTAGAAGCAAGAATGGAGTAACTGTCTCTCATGTACAGAGGAGCTTGGTCTTGGAAAAGGACACTATACTTGGTAAAGTTAGTGGTCAACAATGAGGACGAAGACTGTCAAAGAGGTGGATTGACATGGTGGCAGCAGTGATGGGCTTAAACCAAGAAAATCAGAGGATGGTACTGGACCAGGCAGTGTTTTGTTCTCTTGTACATATTCATTATGCCCCAGAATCAATTTGATGGCACTTAACAAAAACATTAGACTCCTAAATTGTGAGAAAATAAATTTCTGTTTATTAAGGTATTTCTCTTATAGCAGTGGGAAAATTAGGGGTGGACAAATATTATTCCATCTCCTCCTACAAATTCAGTCTGCAATGCCAGATATCACATGCATGGATAGATGGTGTGGAGTAAATGAGGATTCCAGCCACTATTGCATTTTGCCAAGTGCTATGAACCTAAAATTAGTTGAAGTAGGTTTCTTTTCCAGGTTGACCCAGAAATCTTTGAATCCTTTCCTTGACACTGCGACTGGTGAGTTGACAAATGTCACTCCCTGTTATATGTTCTGCTCTTTTGCTGGTTGGGAAGATTGTGGTCTTACAGTTGTGCCACGCACCTGGTTAACTTGCACCTTCAAGTTAACCAAGCCCGCGGACGAAAGCGAAGCAGCTCTTAAACTAAAGATGATGCTAGAGATGCCCTAGGACTCTTATATTTGGAATTATTGTTTGTGTAAAGACAACACTTTTGTTGCTTTTTGTCCTCAGCAATGACTCAGAGGAAATTATTATTTCTCTTTATTTCTGATGCTAAAGCATAAAAGAAGTAAAGAAGTAGTCTCTGTTTTTCAGAAATTCGAGGCCCTTTCATTTGGGTGGCATAGTGAGTTACACATTGAGCTCCTCTTGTTTTTCCACAAAAGAAAGGTGAGGCTGTCTGCTCCTGTATAAATTGACAAAGAGACCCAAAGAGGTGACTCTCTTCCATCCTATGGATCCCTAAAAGGTGAAATTAATTTGATGATACTAGTGGTGGTGCCTCCCTTCAGGGCTCGGTTTTATTTTTCTCTGGCGAGAAAGGTGGCTCTCCAAAGGCAATAATACTCCCCACCCTAATCCCACCTTGCGGCAGGTTATTCTCTAACTGGAAGAGGGTAAGACTTTCTTTTCTGAGCTTCTGCTTTTTCTTATTTTCTTGTGTTGCTTTCTAAAGAATTAGTGTTATTGTTTGATTTGATTAAATTGTATCATGCAATGTGGAAAACACATTTATAGAACAGAATGCCCTTAGAAAATCAGTTCTAAGGCTACTTGAAAGAAACAGTTGATGAACAATTTGGGATATGAAGGGGATACAGCCACAGGCAGGCTCAGGACAGAACAGGGATCAAGATCTACCCTCCGCAAATGAAACAGATGGGTAGGCAAGAATTCATGGGAGACAGAGAAGAATCTGTGGGAGAGGGAGTCAGTATAGCATAGTTGGGTCTCTTCAGTCTGACACCGTCACCCCTTAGGAAACTATGTCATCTTCTCATAGAGCTAGGGGACTCTCGCCTTTTTTTGCACCATCCTTCAGTTCTTGTGTTCTGCAAAGTTGAACTGCTCTCAGGTCCTTGTGCCTGGTCGCCTTCCTAAAGCACTCCTAATCTGTTGATCAGCAATTCTGTGAAGTCTGCAACTCCCAGCAGTACTTGCCGAGAAGGCAGAGGCTGAGCACATTGGAATACGTGACGGGAATGGTCAAGTTGTAGAGCAAGGCAGGGTGTCACATAGAGCAAATGGGTAATTTGACGTTTGATAGAATTTGATGATTTTGAGGATTCTCGCTAGTTTTTGTTCTCCTTTATTCTTAAAGGGATGACAAAACAAAACAAATACAGAACACCACATCTGAAAAGCTTCATCAGTTTAGTCTCAGTCAATCTGTCCCACTGACTCACATTACGAATGAAATAACTGATTGTTCCTGTACAGCTGGTAAACTTTGCCTTGAAGGGGAACTCATGCAATACTAAGTATGAAAAGATGCATATCACACAGGAAAAGAAAGGATGCTGCGTGCTGCATGTTCAAAAACAAAGACATAAAATCCCCACCTGACTGCCAGTGAGTATGTTGATTCATTGTGACCCTATGGGCAAAGTAGAACTACCACTGGGCATTTCTGAGACTGTAACTCTTTACTGGAGTAGAGCCTAGCTTTCTCTGAATGAGAAGTTGGTGGTTTTGAACTGCTGCTCTTGGAGTGAGCAGCCCATTGTGTAACCCCTATGCTACCAGCGCACCTTTACAATGACTAAATTCGGGTGATGCCTATGTGCTGTGGTAGAAACCAATGACAACACTTTAGAGATCAGAAATATTAAGCAGCAGCCTTTTAAGAAGATACTTAATAGAAACATTTATTTTTAATACTAATTAAGGTATATCCCCAAATTACCTATATGTCTTTTGCATTTTGTTGGCTTGAAATAATTCACAAGATAGAATATAATACTCTCACTGTTAAGAATAGTCATTGTGCAATAAGCTCAAGGAAATGCAGCGCATTATTCCTGGAAATTGTTAATGTGACAGTTGCCTAGTCTGTTACCAGGTTTTCCAGGTGTTTGGCACTGAAAGTTGCATGTCCCATGAAACCACTCAGTTCTATGCAAATGGGGCAACCCATCACTCTACACAGAGTGATGCTTTAGCTGCTGGGCGAGATGCACCTTTATGTGATTTGGGTATTTACTGTTATTTAAGAACTCAGACAAGGTAAAGTTACAGATTTTGTCCTAGATTTTGTCCTAGAGATACACATTTATTTCCCAATGGAAAGGTTAGCCTGCAGATTATGGTGTGTTTTCTGCCTCACATGATATTATCCAGTTTCCTATACACCCGACAAGTATCATTTTAACATCAAATCAGTTATACAAACTCAGTTCATCAAAATACTTTACCTCCTTAATGGTTTCTTCACTGATGAGTTAATAAATCTTTGACAGATGTTTACTGTATGACAGTCATGTTTCACATTTTAAAAGCTTATAATTTGGCATCACTAAAAAGGACAGACCATCATGATTTCAATGCAGTTATTTTAGCCTGTCAATCATCTTTTAGCTGACAGATGAGTGTATTTTTCTAGACTTTAGTTTAATCATCTCCAAGAATGAGGCCAACATGGAGATTTTGGTGATGGTCCCCTGAGATCATGTATATTAATTATTAAGATGGGCTGAGCCCTGGTAGCGTAAGTGGTTGAGTGCGGAACTGCAGCCCACGGGCTTGGCGGTTCAAATCTAGCAGCGGCTCTCAGGAGAATTGCTGGGTAGCTCCCACAGTCACCAGGGGGCAGTGATGCCAAAAAAAAATATTAAGATGCTTGACATATTGTGAGGTTATATTTGTGCTTTACCAGCATGAATTAATCATCAAAATAGTCCGCCTGGTCTTTGCAACAGTTGAGATGAGGAAAATATTTCTCTTTTTACTATTATTAAATAATTTTATTAGGGGCTTTTACATCTCTTATACATTCATCCCTTGTGTCAAGGACATTTGTACATATGCTACCTTCATCATTTTCAAAGCATTTTCTTTCTACTTGAGCCCTTGATATCAGCTCCTCATTTCTCCCTCCCTCCCCTAGTCTCTCTCCCCCATGAACTCTTGATGAGTTATATATTATTATCATATAGCTTCAAGTTTCAGCCAGCCCAAATATAAGCCAAGGCACCTAATTTTACCACCACAAACTGGGAAAAGGTATTGACTTGAGTATAAGCCTAAGATGGGAAATGCAGCATCTACTGGTAAATTTCAAAATAAGAATAGAAACCAATAAAATTACATTAAATGAGGCATCAGTAGGTATGGTGTTCATATGCTTATGTTAATTTCATGATTGAGATGTAGGGGTGGAGTCTAGTCTGTTCATCTGGAGATAGCCATTGAGCAGCCAATGAGGCCTCCGTGTGGGCATAGCTTTCTCCTGATACATCTGGGAAATATTGTGATATTTTCCTCATGAAGATGAAATGCTATCTCCCCAGTTGCTGAGAGTTAGTCTCAGAGAGGATCAGTCACGGACAAGACAAGATGGCAATATCTGAGGAGCCAGGGGAGAAGCCATATGGCTTTGCCCTGATGGAACCAGACCTCTGAAGCTGAAGAGGCCACGTGGGGACTCCTGCCAGAGATGAGTTGCTTCTGCCACCACTGGATGCTTATTGATGGACCCTGAGCCCTGGAAGTGAGGAGTCATGGGGAGACCCCTGCCAGCGCTGGGATTCTGCACCCACTGGCCTGGTACTTCGTGAGCCGGAAGGAGACATTATAGACTGGTATCGGGCATATGGGCTAATATCAGACTTATGACTTTGAACAGGACTGGGTTGGGATGTTTTCTCAGTGTTCCATTCCTTTTGTATATAAACCATTCTCTTATATCCATATGCGTGTCTATAAATTTGTTCCTCTAGTCTTCCCGGATTAACATAGTAGGTTAAATGTTTTTGAATAATTATTTGAAAGGAAAACAGTAAACTAGCTCTGGAAGTGGAAAAGAACTCTGGAGTAGAAGTACAAAAACAATATGGTATCAACAATAACGATACACTCTGTGTTACTGCATGCACTGTATTACTACATATGCTGCCTTACCGCATGTACACAATGCAGCTTCTATAGTTTGAGGCCTAATGCAGGCTGATGGTATTCCAGAAGGTGATAAAATGACTGTTTGCATACAGCAGA
Source organism: Nesogale talazaci (assembly GCA_004026705.1). Lineage (NCBI taxonomy): Eukaryota > Metazoa > Chordata > Mammalia > Afrosoricida > Tenrecidae > Nesogale > Nesogale talazaci. The sequence continues at coordinate 76,143 of PVJH01006251.1, forward strand.
CTTTGTTAGGACTCATAATACACATGCTGCATTGTATATGTACTGTGACTGCATGTGCCGTGTGACTGCATATGTAGTGTTACCACATGTGTACGGGGAGTGTGTGTTAGTCCAGGTAGACTAGAGAAACAAATTCATAGGCACACATATGGATATAAGGAAAAGGTTTATATACAAGAGTAAGGGAACATTGAGAAAGCATCCCAATCCAGGCCGGTTCAAAGTCATAAATCTGATATTCACCCATATGTCCGATACCAGTCTATAAAATCTCCTTCTGACTTACAAAGCACATGTGATGACACCAGGACAATCATAGGTGAGTGGGGGAAGAGTCTTGTGTGTCCAGTGGCAGTAGAAGCATCTTTGTTCTTGCAGGAGTCTCCCTGGGGCCTCCTGAGTATCTCAGTACTGGCAGGAGTCTCCATGTGGCTTCTCTGGCCCCAGAAGTTTGGCTCCTTCAGGGCAAGCCCATGTGGCCTCTTCTCTGCCTCCACCATTCTCCAGGAATCAAGATCTATCAGCATGCTGTCATCTCAGAGACTGAGTCAAGTCTCTCTTCTCCAATTGGGAAATATGACAGGACTCCCCAGAATTCTCAGGAGAAATCCATGCCCACACAGAGACCTCATTGGCTATCTCCAGTGTGACAGGCTAGACTCCACCTCTATACTCTCAATCATGAAATTGACATCAAGTACATGACCGACACAGAGTGCTAATGCAACATGTGCAGTAACAGCACGTGCACAATGCAGTGTGTATATATTGAGCCACAAAAAAGGGGCACATAATATTTTGGCCTCAGCGATCATGACAGGAAGGTGAGCAGCTCAGCATGCTGGATTATTAGCACAAAATGTTCTTGTGTTGAGGGTGTACTTGAATTGAGGCCCAATGTGCACCTGCAACGTTAATTCTTAATATATAGATATAAGTACATAGATGCATTCCTCTCTCACTATATATAAATATATTGACATATATACATGCCTGCATTTGGACCTCTATAAATGTCCTTTGCCTCCTGGTTCTTTCCTCTATTTTCTTTACCTTCTTCTTGTTTCACCATCATGTTCAGCCTTTATTCAGGTTTAGTAACTCCTTGCTGCTACATTGCCCTTGATTAAACCCTACTAGACATTCTACGCCCTTCTCTCCATTGATTTTAGTTCAACTATTGTTCCCTTTGCCCTGATTGGTTCCCCTTCCCCCACTTCCTTTCTCACCCCTCTCTGTCCCTGTCTAACCATAAGCCCCTTTCTTTTCACCTCTGAACTGTTTATCGCACCTCTATCATGTAGGTAGACATGCAGAGACATTAATAAGTACAAAAACCAGGCAAAGCCATACAAAACAACAAAGGAAGTCAAAACCAGCAAAACAATAACAACAACAAAAAGAAAGCTACTGACAAAAATGGAAAAGCCTGTAAGTAGGGTTAAGGTCATTTGCCGGCCTTTACAAAGGTTTTTTGGTCGAGCCTGATGTGGTGCCACCCTTTTTCTCCAAAGTCTATTTTTGGTGTTTCCTGGGAGATTTCATCTCTTTGCTCCCCTCGCTGCTCTGTTGTTTGCCCATAGCGTTTCACCTCAGTGTGATTAGGCACAGTTCCCACAGTGTCTCCTGTCCCCGTCGCCGTTTGGTTCCCTGACGGATGCTGTGTATCACGCATTGTCAGCTCTGAGCAGGAGTATTGTATATAGGGATTGGTGGGCCAGGATATGTCCCCTTCCCTCTCCATCTCCTCTGCATTTCTCCCATGTGTTCTAATCAGACACGCCCCAATTCTCAAGCGCTAGCTTTAGTGCTAGCCCTTGAAGCGCATTCTTCTGGGGTGGGAGGTTTCCACGTAGTTGGGCTTGGGCCGGGTCCCTCACACCTCTCTATCGGTTCCCTGGTACATGCCGGTATGCTGTGTTCATGTCTTGACACATCGGGGTGAAGGCTGCTATCTCTTTGGGAGAATATTTCTAATCATCCTTAGTAATATGTTCTCATGGGAAGATCTGATGATTCCCAAACCCGACTGGATGACTTTCATGATTAGATTTAATAAATTATGTTTCAAGGCGGGCGTTGCTGTGCCTTTTGAAATCTTTTTGCTTGTGCAATTGTGTGCTATTGTACAGAATGTGCTCTGCTTTAGTGTGTGTGGAGGAAATTCACTGTGCTCCATATGCTGCTATCCTCCATTTGTTCTTATTGAATTTTACCCCTCTTAATTCAGGTACTTCACTCAAATTTAAAGAGTATTATGCATCTGTGTTTGTTTTCTTTAACAAACCGACTTTATTTTTTAGAGTCGTTTTAGATGTCTGTGGGAGGAAGACGAGCCTCTCTATATCTGTAAGGAGTCACAGTCTTGGCGACCCACAGGGCCGTTCTGTGCTGTGCCCCAAGGCAGTGAGGCTGAGTGAGCTTTAGGGGCTCCCCACCCATCGCCATGGCATAGCTTCTGACTCATAGTGACTTCAGTGGAGAATTGCTCCCTAGAGCTTCCCACATTGACTTCGTTAGGGGGACTGATCATCAGGTCTTTTTCTCCACGGAGTGTCCCTCGTGGGCTCAGACTTCGTAGTCAAACACTTCAACACTATGGCAGGGCTGCTTTGATATTTTGTAGCAACCTTACAATATTACAAAAAAGAAAAAAAAAGAGTTTGGATTTGGCAAAGGAGAAAGAATCTGGAATGTTTTAATAGTTGTTGGTAGCATTGAAAAACAAAACTGTGAACTCCCTTCCTGCTACTTTGCTGAAACTCTCTGAAGGTTAATTGGATAATTATATCTAAGAAATTAGAGAAATGTTCTAAGCATGCACTACACAAATAAGTTACTATTGAATTAAAATGTTCTTTATTGTATCCTCAGTAATGTTCCTGAGATCCTTTTAATTCTGGAAAACAGAATTTTTACCCTACAGTATGTATTATCTTCAAAAGAGGTATTAAGAATACTCAAGTACCAAGTGGTTTGAGAGCAATTCAGATCAGTGCTAAAATATTATCGATGCTAAAATGTTTACCTAGGGCTTGAGTGTAACCTAGTCAAGCATTGTGCTTGGCCGTTAACCTAGAGTTTGGAGTTCTGAAACCACCCAGTGGCTTTCAGGAGAAAGAACATAAAAGTGACAGCCAAGACACCCTTACAGAACAGTTCTACTCTCTGTCCAATGGTATCACTATTGAGACGGACAACAACTATAAAATACCATAGAACTTCCTTCAGGAAAGATATCAAACCCCAAAGGCGCTATTATGCTTTAGTAGAAATGCAGTATAGTGCAATGGGAAAGAGATTACCATTGAGGTCAGACCGACTTTGACTCAAACTGAAGCAGAACTACTATATGAGATGTGCAACTGCCCCAAAGGTTCTTTCTCTCTGTGTGTAAATGTCAGTTCACACAGACAAAGTGGGAATAAGAACTGTGCTCATTTTAAGGCAGCTTGCTCTTGAGCCACTGAGTTAATAAAGCATGGAGCACAGTGACTGGTTCATTCTTGTTGCTATTGGTTGCAGTTGAGTCAGTGTTCAATATGTTTTTTGCTATTTATGCCATGATTATAAAATGAATTTCAAATTCAAAACATGATTACATGAAAATAAACCCTAATTTGTAATACAAGAATCATTTTAAAAGGACAGAAAGATCAGACACTGGTAGGGGATAAGATTCCTCTTGTCATTCTGCTACCCTACACATTATAGGGAGTCCCATATGTGGTGCAAAAGGTTAGCATGTTCATCTGCTAACTAAAATGCTGCACGTTTGAGTCCACCCAGAGATGCCCCTGAACAAAGGCCTAGCAATCCAAAAATGCAGCCATGGAAAGCACTGTACTCTGAGATACATGGAGTCACCATGAATCTGAATCAACTGGTAGGCAACTGGTATGCATTAATCATTATATATTTAAGATTGGATCAAGAAAAGGTGGTTGTTTTATAGAATAAGCATTTCCATATGGTTAAGGAACACCATATGGAACAACATCCAACTAGGGCAGCAGTTCTCAACCCGTGAACCACGACCCCTTTGGGGGTCAAACAACCCATCCACAGGGGGTACCCAATTCATCACAGCAGCAAAATTACAGTTATGAAGTAGCAAGGAAAATAATTTTATGGCTAGAGAGTCATCACAACATGAGGAGCTGTATTTAGGGTCACGGCAAGAGGAAGGTTGAGAACCGCTGAACTAGGACTTTATACGTGTTGGCTATTCATAGACTGAATGGCAGGATGTGAGTCAAAAGGCCAGGCTGACCAGATTACTCTCAAAAGATGCAGTGTCATAGTCAAGGTGCATTCTGATCTCCTCCACGCCCACATTGGTGAAGTGAGTTTAGGGTCTGAAATATATAAAGGGAGGAATGAACTTTGAATGGACATATATTACAGAGCGACCAAAGATCTGAATTTCCACGTACTACCACAAGTTACTATAAAACAAAGTCAAAATAGATCCTCTTAAAAGGACTGTTGTTTTTTTTTCTAAAAAATTAGCACATGGCCAGTAAAATAAAAAACTGAATTTAGTTTCTAAAGGTCTATCTCCCTGTTTCTCATTGGGTTTACTGGTTTGGCACTAATCAGAAACTGCAAGTGCTAGTTGAGTTCAACTTGTCTCTGACTGAAGGCACACATGTCTTTCCTGCTATGACAGAAACATGAGATGAAGTCAGAGGGTAGAAAACTGCTTTTTTTATATGAGGAGCTGTCAAACTGTAGGTTGTGGACCAAAGACCATTCTGTCCTGCCTGTGAACTAAGAATGGTGTTTGCATTTTTTAGATAGTGGGAAGAAAACCGAACAAAACTAAAATCTTATGGCAGATATCATGTGTGACTCCAGAGCTAAAACGTTTACTACCTTGCCCTTTGCAAAAGAGACTTGGCTCACCCTGGCGTTAGACATGTGATCACAAGCCCAATTACAGGAATCTTTTAGTAAGAAGTTTTCTGTAAAAGGTCAGAGCTGACTTTGTATATGGTCTCACTTGCAACTAACATACTAGATGCTATCATTGGAGTGTGAAAGTAAATATAGGTAATCAGTATAGAAGTGAGGTTGGCTGTGTGCCAACAAAACTTTAGTTCCCCAATCAGAGATCTTGATTTGGTTGATGGGAAGTTGTTTGCCAATTATGTTTGCCTAGAAGATCATTCTGAATTTTAAACTTGATCTATCTCCTTGACTTTCTATTGTATTATTGAGTTTTTTGGGGGGAGGGGTTTGCCTCTGAAATGGATTGACTTCTATGGCATTTTTGCTACCTGTTAGCATTCACTAGTGAAGCCCTGATCATGTAGAAGATTATGTATTGAGCTCTGAACCACAAGATCAGCAGTTCATGACCACCAGTCTCTTCTGTGAAAAATGAGACTTTCTGCTCTTGGAAAGATGTACAGTTCTCATAAACTCAAAAGAGGAGCTCCATTCTTTCCTGTAGGGTCTTTCTATGACTTCAGATAGATTCAATGGCAATGAGTTTCCTTTTCCAAATACCATGCTTTAATTCTCTTTATGATCATTAAGTTCCTAAATGTTCCAGGCTTCTTAGAAATGGCCTCTTGTTTGCCTGTACTCATACTATCAGTCTGATTATGTGTTGTCTTTTTTTTTTTTTTTGCTGAGGACTACATGGCTTTATTATCAGAGCGAGCCAGTGCTTCAAAGGCTTTAGGAGTTGGCATCTGGTCCCTTCTTCTTGCAAAGGTGGACATAACGTTGCCAAAACGCCGGTTGTAACGCATCTGCTGCTTGGCTTGGCCAGTCTTCTTTTCCTGTTAAGCCATCTTGGGAGTCTGGCCCCTCACTTTTCCAGCATGAGTAGGGGAACTGTGGACTTTGCCTCCAACCATGCGACCAGTTATTTCTAAAGTAGCCAGTGTGTCTAGCTCACACTGGTTCAGGATAGCCCCATCTTCCAAAGGGGAGCCTTCCAGAAACACAACCTGGTCTTTGGGGGGGATGCCCTCCAGTGACGCTACATCGTCCTTGATCTTGGCCACCATCTCCTGGCTGGTCACCTCGAGTGTATGTAAGTCCTGGGCTTGAAGGAAAAGCTGCATAATGACGGCTGAAAGATAGCATCTGCTCCGGCTGTGTTGTCTACTTTTTATCTCTTTAGCTAAATATGTACCCAAGGCCCAGATGAAAATTTACCCCTACACAAGTCTCCTTAACACACTTTTTCTACTTCCACAAAACCACGTGAAACCATGCTAGCATCAGAGGAATCCTTATTTTCTGATAGGAGGAAGATTGATATCCCAGAAATACTTTGCTTTAGAGTGAGACAGTATCAAGTTCAAACCTTTACTTGCCAATATTCCATGAGAAAGAACTTGGACATATTTTATCTCTTGAGTTTTCCTCCCTTCATTCTTACTCTCTGTGCTTCACACTTTTATGAGGTTTAAACCTATAAACATGCAACAAGTACCTGGAATGTTATAGGCATCAGTCAGTATTTTTTTTAAATGATGATGAAGATCCACATTCATAATTGCTACTAATGTCTTCTAGAATCTATCTTTCCACTTACAAAGGACACCAGTTGTAAAAAATCTTTTCTAAAAAGCTTGCCTCCACTAAAATGCCTAAAGTGATTTTCAGTCACACAGTTGGGTCATGAAATTCTAATAACCCAAGCCTATCAGTTGCACTGGGACAAAATTTGCTCTGTTAGGATTATCCAAATGAGAAGTCATTTGAGAAATAGAACATCATTTAGTCTGGATAGATATGGACTTAACTCTTTAACATATCTACAATGTACTAATTTCTTCATAGCCCTCACACATACGCCTAAATCAACTAATAACAAATAACATGACATCTACTTGAACATACAATTGTTATTATATTATGAAATATCTGCACTTTTATCTAGTCTTCCTGATCATTGTGTGCTTATTTATCAAAGGTTGCTCCACAGCACAAATTATTAGCATTTGCACTATTCAAAAGATTGATTGTTCAAACCTGCTTGGCAGCACTGCTGAAGAAAATCCTGGTGATAAGTTTCTGATTATAGGTGAAAGATCATAGTCAGGAAAGCCATATGGACACATGGGTCACCATGACTCACAGTGCACCAATAGCAGTGCTTATTATTGTTGCTGTTACTTAACTTACTATGATAGACACGATTGTGAAACAATGAAGATGCTGAGTGTGTGCTAGGAGAATGTTAGCAGGGACTTTTGGAAGCAGATGCTGTGACAGAATTAAGAGGAGATAAAGAGTGTGAGAGGTGCTTGAGAATGATAAACGGGAAATGGAGAATCAGATTTGGACAGCTATCAGATCATCATGTTTATGGGGGATGGCATCAAAAATTTCATGGAAAAATGAAATGAAAAGATAGTGGAATCTTCCTGCAAACTTTTGAACATTCCATAGTATCTGACCAAATCTTGCTCAGCACAATGTGGAGTCTAAAGGCAACAATGAACTGTGAGATGAGCCACTCCCTTGATGGAAATGGCCAGACTCTGGTGCTCCAGTGGAGCTCAATCTAAGTAGGCAATGTGCCTGACTTACAAATGGACTCAGAGCCAGAGGGAGATAGCAACTGAAGGTTATCCTCAGTTCAGTGTACTTCTATAGCTGAACAATTTTGATTTTAATAGTTTTTTGGGCATATAATTTGAACATCATGCAATTTAATAGTTCAACCCTATTAAGAAGAGTTGTGTAATCACCATCACAATCAAGTTTAGGCCATCTTCTCCATTGCCTCCCCATTTTTTCCAAACTCCCCTGCTTTGCCCTAAGGGAATTATTGATATAGTTACTATCTTTTTAGATTTGCCTATACTGGATACAGAAAACATACAAGACAAAGACAAAAAAAACTAAAACCCAAACCAACAACAACAAAACACAGTGTAATCTCAATTGCAAAGAAAGCAGAAAATATTAAAACTGGGACATTTAAAATGGGTCAAAAGGGAGATAAAATGATAAGGTGTTGCATTTAACCTAACTACACCTGCCTAATCCACTTTGCAATGCTCTCTGTCTGATAGCAAGGCTATTCACATCCCTGTATTATGGTCAGAGAGGATTCCCAGGAAGCTTAAGGAACATGAGGCCCCACAAATGGATGTTGGACTTCCACTATCATACATAGTCACTCCCTCAATACCAAACAGTTGATTATTTTAAAGTGTATACACAGAAATAGTGGTTTTGTTCTCTTTGCGTATCTGTCTAAAATGGAACAACAGGGTGGTGTCCAGGGACCAGGTGACCAGGGACCATAGTTTCCACTAGTCTCTATATCCACTGTCAGTCCGGTATTGAGTATTTAAGCTCTAAGATCACAGCATATTTTCATAGTTATCATTAGGAGACAGAGATACACAAAATGTTACTGTAACATATGAAGTCATCTCTATCTATTACTGAACTCATAATACATGTGTTAAAGGATAAAATCAATGCACCAATTTTAAGAAAGGTAGCTGTGAACAGAAGTCAATTTGATTCTCCTAACACCTTAAATGAGAAGGAGTGGTGGTGGTGGAATCCAGTATTTCAAGAGACATGTTTTATCTATCAATATCTTTTATAAAGAAAAGTTACAAGTTTTTATTAAAACTCAAATTATTCTGCTTAATCCCATAATTGCAATACTATGGCTGAGTGGCTTTTACTGTGAGACAAAGTTACAAAGTATTACTAAACATTATAGAAATCTTTATTAATCAAAAATATGAAAATATGAAACTATTGTTTTAGAGCACATCCTCCAATATATGTCTTTCTAACTTCCTGGAAGTTATCCTGGAAGATTCTTCTTCATGGAAAAATCCTATGTTCTTCAATTTGCACCAGGCTACACTAATAATTTTGACATCTTCGTGGGACTCAAATTGAGTTTTGATATGGGAGAACACAAAGAATTCTGCAGGTACAAGAGTAGGGCTGTAAGTTGTTTGAGATTAGGTTTCCCAATGAAATTATTTTAGAACAACATGCACTCTCCTCAAAGAAGCAGCAGCTATATTGTCATAATGGGAAAAAAATCCCTTGACATAATTTTCTTGGTCTTTCTCTCATCAAGATACTTTTCCATTTTCTTGAGTAAATTTCATTAACAATCCCCCATGAGTAAATCTCCTATGTCCTTCCAGAAAATTTATCAAGACTGCCCCTTTGGGAGCAGCCAGATGGTCATCAGAACCTTCTGAGCTAACTTCTCTGACTTGAATTTAGTTGTCCAGCATACTCCTTTCAAAGTCACTGCTTTGACTGTATCTCACTCTCTGGATCATATTGGAAAATCAAGATTTATCCTGGGTTTAGATTCCAGTCAGAAAAATAATTTCATTTGCTTCATTATTGCTTGAAAGACCAATAGAAAAGTCAGTTCTTTGAGTTAGTGGATCTCCATGCCATGCCTTAGGTACTCATCCTCTCAGCTGCTTCTCTGGAAAGTGAGGGGCTTTCTACTCCAGTAAAGAATTACAGTAGAAGAAACCCACAGAAGGAGTTCTGTCCTGTCCGACAGGGTCACTAAGAGTCAATGCCAGCAAGAGAGTGAATGAGATGAAGATCAATGTAGTATTACTAGAACTTGTCTGCACCCATCCACTGATAGCAGAGACATTTTTAAACACACTTTAAAAATAAAGAACCATGAACTGGAACTCTAGCAGCAATACTTACCCTCATATATTCATGCTAGATTAAAAAATAATAATGACTTCTTATAAAATAAACCCACTCAGAATTTCCTAAATGGGAATTCCATGGATTGGTGTGAGAAAGCATATTGGTCTGAATCTATTAAAAGCAGTCATTCTAAAGCTAAATAGGGAGAAGTAGGAGTCAAGCAAGATAAGCTCAAATGTTTACTAAAACATTCCTCAGAGCCTTTCCTGGGCTAAGATATGCTGAACTACACTTGCGAGACAGTGCAAGGTGACAAGAGTTCACTAGAATCCACGCACTTAACAAAACAGAGAGGCACAACTAATATGGGCATTGCGGCACTCATGAACTTTACATTTATCCAGATAAAGCCATTTAGTTAATTGCTCTTAAATTTTGAAATATCTAAAAAATAGACCAATTACATTTTCCCCGCCCCACCCATATATTTGACATTCTAGAAACAAAGCCCAATTCTCAGTTTCATTGTTAACAGAAAATGTTGTTTCTAAAATAAATCTCATATTTTGAAACCATTAGTTAATAACACTAAGTAGAGGCTAAAGGGAGCTATAATTACTTGCATCATCATCTGGAATTGGCTTTCCTTTTAATAGAGCCCATTTGCACTATAATAAAAAGCACGATAGGAACTGATTAAGGCTGGCTGGAGCAGTTTTCACTTAAGAATTTCTCTTCCTGTGTCAGCCGATGTTTCCTTCTTAATGTTATTTTAATGCAGTCATTTTATGTTTGAAAATGAAGGCAATCATGTCAATCTATGGGCTGGCAAAGGACAGTTATTGATTTTTACAAATCAGTCACCTTCAAGAATCCATATGGAATGAATATTTATTGTTTTGCAAGTACAAATCAGTTTCTGTAGAAACAAGGATGGATGTGCCCGCATGATAAAGCAATGTCTTTTGAAAAGAAGAAAATGTGAGAAATAACCTTCTTTAATGTGTTCCTTACACTGTGCCATTGTCATAAACATTCCTCATTGAATATTTCTTCCGAAGTATCAGCAGTTTTCATTAGCTCGCCATGTTTCTGAATATAAAAACTGACAAACTAAATATGATCTACCTTTTGCTCATGGAACTATTGAGGTTCCTGTGTAATAAGACAAATGTGCGCAACTTCCCCAACAGACGGATCCCGACGGGAGTCCTCTGCAGAAATGTTGCTGCTAAATTGAACTCCACTATGCCAGGCTCCTCATACGGGGAAAGTACACGGTTGTTCATGAGTGGTGTTCCATAGAGGCTCGGCGCAGGGTGCAGCAAGGGCTTGGTTTACACATCATTTGTTTACATGATGCTGCCTCCAGGGTGTGCAGGCAGAGGATGGACAATTGGATGGGTTCAGGCCTCCCCACAGCTTCCTCCCACTGGGAAAGTGACACCTTCCCATCTTGGCACTCATTTATCTGCTGTTTCAAAAACATGCAAACCCAAATGGCACCATGCAAACTTAATTTACAAATATTTATCATTGCTGACCATTGAAAAGTATATATTCGTGACAGATAATGTAAAAATGTGTGAACTTTACATAACAACTGTTCATGTATCAGAATCCTTTACATGAAGTAACCCTGGATGTAGCATAAAGATGATGGAAATGCTTTAGCTAGCTAACGGTCCCTAATGAGGTTTGAAAGCTTTTCCCTTCCTCTCATTTTCCATCATATCCTTGATATCATGAGGGAGCTATGATAGGATGATGGTTCCAGAAAGTCTATGCTAAAGGTTAAAGTGTGGTGAAAAGGATGATCATTATCATTATTCCGCCCCCCCTTCCATGCTCAGGATCCCTAGTAGGGCAAACTATGATTCGCTCAATGATGTGAACTTCCATGTTAGAAATACATATAATGTTTTCTCTAGAATCAATCCCCACAATACATTTCATCCCCAGAGAAAGGCAATTCTTCTGCTTTTTACAGGCTGCAGGTCATGTCCTACTGGAACTGCTGCCAACTGTGGCACTTTTCTCCCCAGAAACAATTGACTTGACAGAACAAATAAAGGTTAAAGGGCCTTTAAAATGTGACCTCGCGGGCTGAGCCCCGGTGGCGTAGTGGTTGTGCATGGGACTGTGGTCTACTGGGATGGAGGTTCAATTCCAGCTCCACAGGAGCAAAGGCTGGGCCTCCTACTCCCACCACAGAGGGCAGTGATGCCCCAAAAAAACAAAACAAAAAACAAAAATAAAATGTGACCTCGCATCCAAACTGGTGGCATGCACTTTGACCGCAGGTTATGGACATGTTAAGGCAAATCTCCTTCAATTCAGTGGAGCTGGGCAGAGTTTCCCAGAAGGCAGGCAGAGAGAGGAGTAGTCCCTGCACCCTTGTCTCAGCCAGTGTGACTTGGTTTCAGGTCCACACCACAGCAAGCTCTGTAACTTTGAGCAGGAGGGAGTGAACTGTACGAATTACAATCTCTTTCATTAACGTATTGCCTTGAATCTTTACTCATCTCAGTATTCTAGGAAAGGCATTGTAGTCAATCGAGCAATAAAGAAATTAAAATTCCAGCAATAAAGAAATTAAAATTCCAGGGAATGGTTGATTATTGCAAAATAAGGAATACCAAAACATTGCCCAAAACAGGAGAGTCTCTTATTTTCTAATATTTAAGGCTTTTACCATGGGTTGGGTTGAGGTTCATTCACATATCAGTGGGGTAACAATACCTGTTGATTATTCCTGAGCAAAGTGTAGTTGGGCAAAAACCAAAGGAGCCTGAGGATCGAAGGCAGTGCCATTTTTTCCCCCAGTGGTATCAGGCTGTGGGAGAGCAGTCGAGTTAAGGCTCCTAAAGTCCTAAACATGACAAGGAAGCAAAAGGCCCAGGAAAAAATAATTATAAGTGGAAAATGCACGTTTGGGACAGTTATCATTTGCTTTTAGTGATAGGTAGATCATCGGTGTGTGTGTGTGTGTGTGTGTGTGTGTGTGTGTGTATCTCATGACTGCTGCTTTGTGGGTTTCTAGATACTCTCCCCTGAGAAAGTTCCAATTGCAATTGCAATGTCAAAAACATGCCCTCTCTCTTCTCCCATAGGCATATCTACCTCTCTGCTGGGCTTCCCCCTCTGGGATGTTTTTCTGAGGGCTTCTAAGGAACCTTCTCATGCAATGTCTTGTTTATTAGGCAAGAGCAACACTGGCCTCCACTCCTCACTTGGAATGATCTGAGCAAGACCCAGAGCACTCTTTCCAGCTCTAGGGAGCCTACAGCACTGATAGGCATGTTATTGTCAAGCGCCGTTGAGTTGACTTGACTTTGGTGGGAGCACATCGCCAGGTTGTTCCCTCATGAAGCTCCTGGTAGGTTTGGTTTGCAAAACTAACTTTTTGAACAGCAGCTGAGTACTCAACCATGGTGCCATGGGATTCCTATTGATGGATCTTGGGAGCTATAAAATGGCATAACTGCCTCTAATAAAAGAGTTCCTCTTGAACTTCAACAGCCCTGTTCTCCTTGACACATTCTCTCTCTCCTGTTCCTCAAATAACAAGGAATCACAAAAACCTAGCTTACTCTGCAATGTCTGACAATTTAAACACGTTATTTAATTTCTCTAAACCTCAAGTTACTCATCAAGAGGAATGTAAAATGTGTATTTTTAGTCTCATAGAAAACATACTGTGTGCAGCATCTGCTGAACAACAGATGCTGAGTGAGTATTATTTCTAGAGTTAATCATATCAATCTTATTTATAAAATATGTACTGTACAAGTGATAACCATTAATAAAATTCTTATCACTTATTTACTTGTTTAGACCTATTTGCCACACGCTGTTTTGAGGGACCTATGCGGTCTCTTGTTTGATACTACTGAGAGGTCTCACCCTTCCTTGAACTATCTGAGAAATAGAAGTTGTCATTTAGTGAGATAGATGGCATTCTCAGGTTATGTTACCTGAGTCAAAACCAGATTAAACTTGAATCAAAGACCATTTTTATAAAACGGTTGGTTTAATGTGTAGCAAGTGATAGAATCCCAGTCACTGGGACTTTTAAAAGAGAAAAACACAAACAGGTGCCTTGAAAAATCTATGCATGTGAGAAAGATTATTCATCTTGAAAGCAAAAATGGTGACCCTCATTGAGACCTCTGTCCCTTATTAGCCCAGATGCTCTGTGGAGCAAAGACCCCTTTCTCTCTGATTTGGACCTTCTCCTAAAGTAATGCCTTTGTGCATTCTAACACCTGGTCCCACCTGCACAGCTGTGCAGACTCCTTGACTTGGAATGAGAAGATAAAATGACTGAGTGCAGCTAGGAAAACATTATGGGGATACAGTATCAGAGAGAGGAATAGACTCAAGCAGCTCTGCTCTATGCCTTTTGGTAAGAACAGACTTAAGAGATTTAAAGTGTTGAACTCTGGGTCATCTGGGAAATCCTATACACAGCTAGATGGATCTATAGGGAATTCTGTGACAGATATTTGGGACTTGATTGTCAGGAGGCTTTAGAAACTTTCTCACAAGACCAGGGTCAGAGTAGTTTCCTGCGCTTACCCCTGATTATACAAAGGATGATTCAGCTTATCTATAAATAGTGGATATAATTTAACAATCAGTAAACATAATTTCTTCATTTGTCTTTGTTTCCAATGACTAGTTCTGATGAAAATAAAAGTGCTACTGTAATGATGTGTTGGGTCGAACAACAATTAATTAGTTAAGTGGGGAAAAAAACCAAGTGCTAATGTAAAAATGCTCTCTTGCAGAATATTTCTAGTTTTTTTGGTTAAAAAATTAATTTTATAGTGAGCAATACACTGCAAGCCAAGGGGTAAAAAAAGAATGTACAGTGAAAAAGGTAAACATATGAACTGTATTGGTATTCTGTTTGGGTGTCCTTTTAAGGTAGAATACATGGTCAAGAAGCATTATTTACCACTTAAATTCTATTCCTTTTGTCACTCACTGTGCGGTTCTCAAGAGAAAGAGACACTCGTAAGGCTGCATCAAGTAATGGCTAAACACAAAATTCTTGAGTGTGAGAGGAAATATGATTCTTTAACTTTTTGTCTCTGTGAATTTCCAGCTGTGTGCTTCTGTTACCTCATCTGTAGAATGGGATTAATCTTATTGCCCTCCTCTCAAGGTTCTTGAGTGGTCTCAGGTAACTAATCCAGAGGATACACTTAGAGCCCTGAGGGGGTACAAAGTAGGTACTCAGCAAATATTGCCTGATAGAACTTTAACTAGACTTCTATTTTTATTTTTGCTGAAATATCAATGCTGATCATGCAACTTTCTTCTACATTCTTTTTTTTCCTTAAAATTAAAGGGCATTGGGCTGAGCCCCGGTGGCGCAGTGGTTGTGCATGGGACTGCGGCCCACTGGGACGGAGGTTCAATTCCAGCAGTGGGGCTGGGCCTCCTACTCCCACCACCAGAGAGCAGTGATTGCCCCCCCCCCAAAAAAAAATTAAAGGGCATTGAGTTAATATTATGCTTACTTACCAATTGACATCTAATTGACTTTGAGTAATAGGGACCCTGAATGACTTTTGAGACTGTAAAACGCCATGGGACAGAATCAGGTTTTACCATCAGACTGGCTGGCACTGGCCGTGCAGTGAGAAGCTCACTACTGATTTGGCAGTGCCAATTACAGCAATGATAATAACAGTCCTATTTATTGAGTGCTGCACTGCTAACCAGAAAATGAGCAGTTCAAACCTACCAGTTGCTTGGTGGAAAACAGTTGAGACTAACTGTTGCTATAAAGATTTAAAGCCTCAGTAAACCCCATATAGTGTCAGCTATGAATTAGAATCAACTTAATGGTAATGAGTTTGGTTTTAGATTAGTCTACTGTTTTTCAAGAAAAGAGTTCAAAATTATTACCATACCATAATAGCACCACCATGGATTTTCCCTTCCATTCTCATTTACCTAAGAATTATATTTTCTGAACAGTATCAAATGATTTCCAGTTGCATACAGCTTGTTCAGGAACACAGAGACTGCCACTGTCCACAAGTAAAAATGTGTTTGTGATTTAAGACTGTGGTTCCTTCACATCCCATCTTCTATTCTATTAGCAGGATGTTTTCCGCAGCAATTATTTTGGTGCTATGGTAATGTGTTAGGATGCTAACCTCAAGTTCTGAAATTCAACACCACCAATCTTTCTCCTCAGGGCTTTCTACTCCTATAAAAAGTTAGCGTCTCAGAGACAGGAGCAGTTCCACCCTGTCCTACAGTGACACCGCAAATTGTCATTAGTTCAGTGGCAGTGAGGTTTGTGTTGTTTGCTTTGATTTTTGAGTGTGCAAAGAGCAAGTACTGGCATAATCATTTTAGAGTTTTATTTGGATCTCAAGCTATCCTTTTCTTTTGTGACTTCCAGCTCTTCTCTTTAATATTAATAATAAACTGTTATAAGCACAGTATGAACTAGTCTACCTTTTATGTGCCACTAGTTAAATAAGTCCATCATACATCAGGTCCCCATATAGACAAACATCTCTATTCTATTGTATTATACTCTGTTCTACCCTCCCACCCTCCTTTTCCCCCTTCTTCTCCTTTTCTCTTTCATTGTCATTGAGTCCAAACCAACATGTAAATAACCCTATAGGATAGGTTAGAACTGCCCCTATAAGTTTCCGAAATTTAAGCCTTGACAGAAAGAGAAAGTCCTTTTTTTTCTCCCTCTGAGCAACTGGCGATTTTGAACTCCTAATCTTAAGATATAGTCATAGTATATATTGTTACAATCCCAAACTCCAGCATTAGGTAACTGTGAACAACTTGCTTTATCTCTCTATTGTTCTTGTTACCTGCCATTGAACTCCTCCCCCACCCCCTTGTGAACTCAGGGTGAACCCATGAGTTAGAAGCTACAAGTTCTCTTATGGTTTTCTTAGCTGTAACATTGATGGATACAGAGCATCAAAATTTTCTTCCCCAGAGCCACTGGGTAGATGGAAATGACCAACTATTAGGTTAGAAATAGCAAACCATTGATACTTCCTGGGTTCCTTTTATTCCTCTAAGCCTTAGTAGGCCCATTTCAAACAGTATATCATAATATAAACACTTTATGAGCTTTGCTAGATTAAATGAGATAAAGTTTTAAAAATGCTTATTATGGTTCAACTTGATATAAAAATACTAGCTATGGCTAACCATGAAATAAAATAAAACATGCCAAAAAGCATCCCTCAATATTATTCTTTTTTTCTCTCTGTGAACACACACACACTTCATGACTGACAGAGAATCACACATACTGTTGTGGTTAGGGGTTGAGTGCGTTACTCCTCAGAGTGACATTACAGACAACAGAATGAAAGACACTCCTCCGACCTGCACCAGCCCCTACTCTCTGCTCAGATACTCCTTTACAGCCATCACAGTATCACTCCATCTCTTTGAGGGTCTTCCTTTTCATCCCCGACCCTCTCTACTTTCCCAAACAGGACCTCCTTCCAAGGGCTGATGTTTTTTGACAACTCATCCAAGGTACGTGAACAGAAGTCTCACCCTCCTTGTTTCTAAGGAACATTATAGATGTATTTCTCCCCAGACAGATGTGTTTGTTCTACCAGCAGTCTAGGTCATAGTTGATATTCTTCACTAACACCATGTCTCAGGTGCATCCACTCTTCCGCTACATGCTTCTGCTGAAATCATATATTTCAGGCATTTAATAAGAAACTATTGAAGGAATAATTCTTGGCAGATAGATATATTTTTAAAAGCACAAAAACTTGTCTCTCAAACATGACATGACTACACAAAAAGATAATTTCAGCAAATCCTCCATTATGAAAACAGGGCAGTACAAAGGAAAACACAATTCCTTGGGAATCTCAGACACTGGGCTGTTTCTCATTCGTTGAACAACCATGAAATGCTCATTGTACAACTAGCAAAAAATTACTTGCTAGATAAACTATGCAATAGTCTTTGTCTAAAAGCAATAGTATTCTACACAATCAATTAAATTGTCTCTGTACACTTGAATTTTGTCCTCTTTTTTTCTCCTCTGAAATCTTTACCTTTATGGTAGGTGTCATTGTTAGCTATATTAAATTCACTTTTTTAAAAGAAGGAAATGATTTGGCAAGGCATTTTTTAAAAATTCCTAGAAAGTGGCAGGTTCACATATTTTTCTGGTTCATTCTTACTAATTTATAGTTTAATGTGGGCAAATAGACATGTGGTTAGTTAGCAAGAAATTTCTGACATATGTGGCAATTTCTTTTTTTCCTTCAAATATCTGGAAAGAAACAACTATCAACTTGTTTAGTTTTAAGGTTAGTCAAACATCAGTTTACTCAACACCAATCTGAATCCACTGCTATAGTGTGGGTTCTGGTTCACTGTGACCCTGTAGGACAAGGTAGTAATGTCCTATAGGGTCTCCAAGACTGTAAGTCTTTATAAAAGACGTTTTTGGCTCATCTCTTGGTTGGGAGCTGAGTGCTTTAACCATTGTGTCATTAGGGGTCCTTTCATTCTGTTCATGTGTGTTTTAGTAAACCATCACCAATCTATTTAGAACATTATTTAAGTCAGTTTTCCTTCATTAACTTGTTTTCACAACAAACTTTTTTGTTTGCTTTCAGAAGGATAAATCTGTGTACTATTACAGCTAGAGGGGCATTTAAGAGACTGCTTTGTACCTGGGAAGCCCATTTAATTACTTGAGCTGCCAAAATGTTTTATAGTAAAGAGCTTTTCTGATAGGTTCTGTTTCCCATCTATGAACTATCTTCCCCAGAAGACAGTCCTCTTTACAGGAAACTAAACGTACAGGTGCCATATTTTAGAGGGATGAAGTTTTTATGTTTGGAAATGTCCCATCTCTCTTCTTGTGTCTATTGAGAAATATTGTGTGTTCATTTTTTTGGAGTTTATGTGCATTATAAAATATTACTATATTAAGAAGAGCTTAAGTATTAAATAGAACTGAGTCAAAGTTAGAGGTAAAGTGGGTTTTATTTGTGTAGCAAAATACAATATTTGATGATGTACATATGGAATACATCTATCCAGAGTACACTTCAATGACAAAAGAGACCTAGATTGAGTAAAATACGTATTTAATGTAAGAGACCTGGATCCTCACTGGTTAAATGGTTGTGTGGTAACCAAGAGTTTGGTGATTGGAAACCAGCTCTGTGTGGGAAGGTCGTGGCAATTCTCTTCTGGGAAGATTGCAGCCTTGGGAATCTCATGGTGCCATCTGGGTTTGAAAGAGGTGAGTAAGCCTTGGAACTGACAGCCATCATTTTAGGTTATTTGTTTGTGGTTTGTTTAATTTGATAACATACCAAATATCACTTAACGAAACTCTAGAGCCAAAGCAAGCTCCTGGGATGTATATAGAAGCATTTTCAAAGACCACAGCTCTTGTCAAGGACTATTTGTTTTACTTGATCTTGGTGGGTGCTAAAATCTTCAATTTTTGATCATGTAAACTTGAAATATCAAGAGCATTTATAGTTACAAAATGTTTTTCTTTTTTGTGTGTGCAGAAAACATGTATTGCAATTCTGAGTTCTGGGGTTTTCTCATATAAGTGCAAGGGTGGTTGTTAGGTGTAGCATTGCAGCAATGGCTCTATCATGACTGTTAGAGATCAGCAGTTAATGACCATAATTAGACAAGAATAATTAGCATATTCATTTAAATTATACTCCTAACTACAGTCCTATTGTAGGAAATAATCTTTCATGCCTATGTCTTTCTATCTATCATGTGAAAATATGGAATGAACTCAGTAGTTACTGTGAAATATGTGGAAAATTTAAACATATTATCCCTTAGTAGGCATTAGGATAATTAATATACTAAGGAGACCCCTCCCCAATTACAGTTAATATTATTATAGTCCCAAATGGAAGTCTAAACTCAATCAGTGAACTGAATTGTTAATACCTCTTCTCTAGTAAATATTTGAGAATCCACACATACTCTCTCAATGTGAACTCCCTCTCATTTATAATGATATAATTTCTAGCTTTGATGCTTGAAACTAGATCCCTTTGACACCTCGTGGTTGCTCAGGCTGGTGTGCTTCTTCCATGTTAGCCTTGCTTCTTAGCTAGATGGCTGCTTATTTACCTTGAACCCTTTAGGACTCCAGACGCCACATTTTTTGAAGCTGGGCAATATCAGGTTTCTTCACCACATTTGCTTATGCACATATTTGTTATCAGTGATCATATCAGGAAAATGAGTATATAATTGTATGATTATTAGTTCTTGAAACCTGATAATTGATCCCTTTGGCATTTCTTGGTCCCACAACCTGGTGTGCTTCTTCCATGTGGGCTTTGTTGCTTCTGAGCTGGATGGCTGCTTGTTTATTTCAAGCCTTTAAGACCCCAGATGCTACATCTTTTGATAGCCAGGCACTATCAGTTTTCCTCACCACATTTGCTTATGTACAAATTTGTTTTCAGTGATTGTGTCAGGCAGATGCACATCATGGAATGCCAATTTAATAGAACAAAATCGTCTTGCATTGAGGAAGTACCTGAGTGGAGGGCCAATGCCTATCTTATGTCTTAATTCTAACCCTATAAGTATATGCCTATTGATCTATTTCCCCATCATCATATATGATTATATGCCCCTATGTACATGCCTGCACTTAAACCTCTATAAATGCCCCTTACTCCCCAGTTCTTTTCTCCACTTTGCTTTTACAAAATTGTTGAATTTTTAAATTTCTTGCTGATAGGTTTTAAGGACACCAATCTTATGGTGTGAATAAGGCATGAAGCTCTTTGAATAGAGCAAATGACAATTTCTAATTTTAGTGTTTCCTGGGTCAGAGCCTAAGGAGGCCAAATACATAGTGCTCCCTGAATTCACAGAAATGAAAGTAGGGATGAAAAAGTTTAGTCCTGTGGCTTAGACATTTGGCTCCTGATTGAAAAGGTAGTGATTCAAACACATGAGCCACACTGAGTGAGCAAGATGAGGCTTTTGCCCTGTATTGATTGACACCCTTGGAAACAGTGTGGGGTCACTATAAGTCAGGCAGCTTTGCACCCTCTTGTTCCAAGGACCAATCTTGCATCTGACCATTTTGATTTAAAAAGAGGGTTGGTGGTTGCCAGTGGTTGCTGGTCATTGAAAACATGTTGTCACTGAGAAACTTTGGAGAGCTTTAATCCGAGAGCTTTAATCCTAACAGAGGTTCTCCCAATCTCTTCTGTTCTCACTGACCTCGGGAAACCTCATCTTGTACTGCCCTCATTCCTTGGGAAAGACAAGTTGTTCTCTGCTGATGCCCCATGACTGTTTGGTCCAGTGTGTCTTTCCACAAACCGAGTTCATTAAATTTGACCTTCTTTTAAGGTTGACTTATTTTTACTATGTGAAGATTAAAACTATGTACTCTCTTTGCAACTTTTGTTCCCAGAGTTCCTAATCTAATGATAGGACCTCAAACTCGTCTTAAGCTGATTTCATTCCTCACTGGGTTTCTGAGGTTTTTCTTTCAAAGTTACAATGATAGCTATCAGTGTAAGCGATAAAGTAGAAGGCTTCTCAATCTTCATATTGCTACTTATTTCACTTGTGAGGTGGAAAACTTGGTCTTGGAGCAAAATCAGACTTGAACTTTTCTATATTCTACCAAATCTTGCAGTACAAAGTAATTCCACTGAGTCCTCCCTCCAAGTTCACCCAGGTGTATGAACTCTACTCAGGCTAATTGGGGATCTTTCCTCTTTGTGTTTACGTCTTTTTATACCCTGACCAGGAAAAAAAAAAGATTAGAAAGATGCTGGCTGTTTAGCAAACACATATTTCCTTCTTAAAATTTTGCTTCTAGTTCACATTTTCACACACAAAACTCTGAAGATCATGATTTTATATGATGCATAAATTGAGATCGCATGGTTGGGGGATTATAGGTAGCTGAAGAAAATCCTCGGGCTCATCACACTGAGGTGAATCTGGAATAATTTGGCCCTAAAATGGTTACACAGTCCAGGGCAAAGTAAAGAATGGCAGACTCCTGGGCCAGCAATCAGGTAGTAACATCTAACACTTGACATTAGAATTCCCCAAAGAGAAAATAACAAGCAAACTAATAAACTTGCCCAACACAGTTATACTGTTTACCAGGGTTCTTTGCATTGTTTTGTATGTTTCCTGGGATATCTGTTTCTGTAGTTCTGGATGTTAGAGGTTTACTTGGTGATTCTGATTAGGTAATCCACAGTCAGGCGTATCACCTGGGAACTTGCTAGAGTTACAGATTCTCCAACCTACAGATTCACAATCTCTAGCACTGGAGTTCAGTCATCGTTGCTTTTGAAGTATCAACAAGATGATTCTGATATCAGGCTCAAGTTTTAGAATGGTCATTTTAAACAACAGTGATTTCTTTCTGTATAAATTCTCTGAGTTTTGTTAGTCTTCTCTTGGTAGCATAAAGGACTTAGAAGCTCTATTGCTAATTAAAAGATTCGAGGTTGGACTCTACCCAGAGGACCCTCAGAGAAGGTGCCGAGTGAGCTGTATCTGGGATGGCTGCCACTGAAAACCTGGGGGCACAGTCTGACTCTGAAACACCTGAGGTTCCCAGGGGTGGAACAGATGGTTTGGTTTGGGAATCTAGATTATGTTAGGTCCCAATTCTGCTACGCACTTCCATCATATCCTTTCTGATCCCTGAGAGAAATGTGTCCATAAGGGACAAGGCAGGGCAAGGAGACAACAGAGTATCCCTACCTGCAGCTTTGGCTACACATTACAGGCTCTCTTTCCATGAAGGATGTTAGTAGCACAACAGTCACATACTTGACCTCAATCAAAAGACTGGTATTTTAAACCAACCAACTGTTCTGTGGCAGCAAGTTGTGGCAGTCTACTTTCTAAAGAGTCCCCTTGCCTTCAGGCTAATTTCAACTCCTAGTGACTGTATAGGCAGAGAAGGACTGTTCTATAAGGTTCGTGAAGCCATTGATCTCAATAGGAACAGAAAGCCTCATCTTTTCATGAGGAGCAGCTGCTGAGTTTGACTCACAGACCTTTTGGTTAGCAGCGTAAGTCTCAAATCCAGTGACAAGAGAGTCCCCTCCATTAGAAATCTGATGGGGCCACTCTATTCTATGCTCTAACGTCTCTGTGAGGCAGACTGGATCACATGGGAATGGGTAGTGCCGTTCCATTTTCATCCCATGATACTAGTCACAAGGAAGTTAGTGAGGTGGTAAGGATCTCTAGAGGCAACACACTCAGAAAAGAATGGTGTGTCTTTACCACCACCTTCATACCAGCTTATTACGGGTCAGAGAGAATTCCATCACTCTACTGACAGAAGGTCCTGAGATTGGATCAATATTAGAATAGCATTTCTGGTGTCCTTGACTAACAGGGAGGAGAAGGAATGGCATTACACCGCCAGAGCCGTGATTCTCTAGTTTTGTTTTGCACAGAAAACCAGGAGGTCATTGAAAGCACAGATATCCAGTCCCAGAAATATTCTGATGCAGGTGGTTTGAGCTGTCAAGCCCAAGATTCCGCATTTAATAAGAACTCTCACTATATTCTAGTGTAGTTGTTTTTATGAGAAATGTAAAGAAATCACTGCTTCATGCCACATTCAGCCTGAATATTATATATATTTCCCAAGGCTCTTCCATGAAGATTCCAGATTCTTCTCTCTGTTAAAAATATGCAGAAATAATATTGAAATAATAATATTCTCTTATGCTCAGATAGCACTGTATATTTTAAAAGTTCTTTCATATGCATCGTTTCACTATATTGTTGCTTTGAGGATTCTGCTTCTTCCACCCAAGTGGCTTCATAAAAATGTAAGCATATATAAAATGTAGGGATTAATGGCATGGATGAAGACAGATACCACAGAATAAGCTGTCAGAGGAAATTCAAAAGAATATTTCCATGTTTTATAGTAAAAATAAGGTAAAGTAACTTTTACTGCAAATACACGGAAGTTGTTAGCTGCCAACGCATTAACTCTGACTCATAATGACCCCACGAATAACACAATGAAACAATGCATGGTCCTTTGCCTCCTTCACAACTGTTCCTATGACTGAGTCCATTGGGGCAGCTCCTTTGTCAGTCCACCTCCTTGAAGGCTTTCACCTTCTTGCTTCTCCTCCACTTTATCATGACAACATGTCCAAAGTATGAAAGACTAAGTCTTGCGGTCCTTGCCTCTAAGGAGTATGTTGACTCTACTTCTTTCAACATAGATCTGTTTGTCCTTTGAGCAGTCCATGGTACTTTCAATATTCTTTCTCCAGCACCAAAATACACACCTATCTATTCTACTACAGTCTTCCCCAGTCAATGTCCAACTTTCACTTGCGTATGATACAATGAAGCATACCATTGCTTGTATTAAACCTTAGTCCTCAAAGCAACACCCTCACTTTTCAAAAATCTAAAGAGGTCTTGTGAAGCAGCTACCTAATGCAATCCATTTTTTGAATTCTTGACTGATGCTTCCATGAGCATTGATTGTGGATCAAACCAAGACAAAATCCTTCACAACTTCACACTTGTCCCCATTTATCATTATGTGACCTATTGGTCTAGTTGTGGAGCTTTTGGTCTTCTTTACATTTCAGTGTAATCCATGCTGAAGGCTCCAATCCTTGATGTTCATCAGCAAGTGCTTTCAGCCCTTGTAACTTGCAGCTAGCAAGTTTATGTGTCACCTGCATTTCTGAGGTCGTTAATAAGCCTCCTCCATTCCTGATGCCACATTGTCCTTCATATAAGCTAGCATCTCTGATGATTTGTTAGCATGCAGATTAAACAAGTCTGGCAAGAGGATACAATCCTGATGCACATCTTTATTGATTTTAAGCTGTGAAGCATGCCCTGGTTCTGTTGACACAACTATCTCTGGATCAATGAACAAGTTCCAATGAGTGCAATGAAGTGTTTTAAAACTCTGATTCTTCTCAAACCTACACAAAGTCAATTAAGCTCCACACAGTCAAATATCTTTCCATAGTCAGTGAAACACAATGATACATCTGTCTGCTGTTCTAGTGATTCCCTGGCATTTTAAGGATGGGGTTTAAAATACTAGGTTAAAGGAGGGGTCTCCAATAAATTCCCAGAAAACAATGTATTATTAAAAAAAAAAAACACCTATGCACGGAGCTGGCCTTTATAAAAATATGTCTGCATAGTGAGATGTCCTGTAATCAAGCAAAGACTGCAAAAAAGCACTTAAGTATAAAAAAGTTAATTTTGGGCTGCCTCAACAAAATGCAATAAAATGGTCCATCCTCCTAGCGCTCTGGGCCATGGCATGGGGAGAACAGCATCAATGAGCTGACTCCTTGTGCCATATACATGCTTGGACCCTGATACTTAGTTTCCCCCCCACAGAGGACAGTGGCACTTTTCCCCCAACACACCTTGGGGGGAGGGCAAGGCGGGTGAACATGATTGCACTCAGGTGGATAAAATTAGTATAAGCGATTCTGAAGTTCATTAAGTCACTATTCAGGAAGCTGAAAGACCTTCAAAAAGCATTGATCCCCAAAGAAAATCAGCATAGCCCATCACAGTCAAGATGATAACATCGAAGAAAAGTAAAGAATCCTGAGAGTAAACTCAAAGAAATGTCACCTAAAAAGTCGAACCAACAAGAATATCCTCATTTTTTTCAATTGAAGGCAAGAAGGTAATTGGTTGATGTATAAAACACCTTGAAAGAAACAAATTGCCAACCGAGAATCTAATATCCAGCAAAATTACCTAATATCCAGTAAAATTTACCTGAAGGTAAAATAAGGTCATTTACAGAGAGGAAAAAAAAACCTAAAGGAATATCTAAAAATGAGACCAACCTCACAAGAAATACATTATCAAGAAAACAATACACTCAAGTAATACACAAAGCGAAATAAAATTACAAGATTCAAAATACATAACCTGGGACAGCATCCTACAATGAAGACAACACTATGGTAACTGAGGGAAGAGAGTAGATATAAAACAGTTGAATGGAGAAGAAACTGAGAGTACAAATCGCTTTAAGGTTGGAAATACAATAATAAAAATCTAACTAATCTCAAAGAAAATGGTAAAACTTCCACAAAAGAAAAAGAGAGAAAAACTGTAACACCTACTAAAAATTAAGACACAAACAACAACCCAAAAGGGAATAACTATGTTACAGAATAACTAAATGATACAATTAATCAACAACCTGACAACATACACAGAACAAAAGAGAGTATACATACATTTTTTGATGATATACAAGGCTAATTTTTAAAAGAAGTTTTATTGTCATATAGTTTATCATGCAATTCAATAATTCAATCATATTAAAGAGTTGTATAATCATCACTACAATCAATTTTAGAACATTTTCTTCTTTTTTTTGTATTCCTTGTTATCAACTCCCTATTCTTCTCCAACATCCAAGAAACCATACCTGCCATATACTTCAAGAGATTATCAATGCCATCACTGTCTCTATACCTTCATCTACCCTGGATTTCATATACAGAAAAACCACATAAATTCTTTTCCAGTGCACATGGAACATTGTCTAGGATAAATGTTAAGCCACAAGTACACATCTTCTTTAGTGTTCCCTGCATTGAGCCAAGGTCCATATGCTACCAGCAAGGCTATCCTTTGTTCAATGTCCTCTTCTGAATCTGACTTGACTTTCTGGTAGTTCTCTATCAGTGCAATGCTGCAACCATTGGTGGATTATTTTCAGTATAATTTATTTGATGTGGATTTGATGTACTGTTCTATAGTTTAAGCACTCAGCTGTATCACCTTTCTTTGGAATGAGCACACCTATGGATCATTTGGAGCCAGCGGGCCAAGTATGGTAGCTGTCTTCCCAATTTCCTGGCACAGAAAGTGAGTGCTTCCCATGCTTCATTAGCTTCTTGAAAAAAAAGTCCTTGAGCAAATACAAATAGAAATAGTATGACCCAGAAACCTTTTTACTTGCTATATATCCCAAATGAATAAAGAGCAAAATATGAACAGTTACATGCATACACATGTTTATCACACCACTATCCAGAACAGGAAAATATGAAAAAAACCATAATTTCCATCTGTGGAAAAATTGATAGATGAACTTTTATATAAGCATGCAATGAAATACTACACATCTCTAAAAAAAATCAGTGAAGAACCCACCACAATTATTCAGGATATGGAAAAATGTGGAAGATATCATGCTTAACAGTTAATTTCTTAAAGGCAAATAGTGCATGAGACCCCTGATACAAAAGAAAAAAACCTTGCTAAATTGTTGTCACCCAAAAAGAAGTAGATTTTGAAGGCTACAGGAAGGCCAAGGGGAGCAGGAGGTGGAGGAAAGGGAGAGGGAAGGGTAAGAAAAGCTATGCATGAATTAAAAAAATTTGCATACCCAAATAAGCTTGCACTACCTTGTTATCTTTGAAGATCTAGTTTGAGCCACTACAAAGGATAAGACATCATTTGAGCCACTAAGAAGGATAGGACATTATTTGAGCCATTAAGAAGGATAAGACATCAATTTTAAAAATAATCTCTTATCAGAGAAACTTGAACTCTAGAAAAACTGAAGCAAGACAAAGAAACCAAATTTATGGTGAAATGTGGTAAAAGAATGATTGAGATAGTTAAGGTTTATTGGGAAAT
>PVJH01006252.1:0-103501 GCA_004026705.1 Nesogale talazaci
TTTTCTCAGTCTGTGGGCTCTCTTATTACTCCTTTGATGTTTTTTGATGTACATGCGTTTTATCTTCAGTATGTCCCACTCCTCTATTCTATCTTCCTCTCATTGTGCATCCTTCCTGATTCCTGAGAGCCATGTATTCCCTGGCACAGGTTCATAACTTTGTCTCAATTTTCTCATTGATGATCCTGACAGTTTACCTTGAGGACTGTGATCCATCTAGAATTTGTTCTTCCAGATGGAGTGAGGTAGGGAGGGTCTTGCTTCATTTTTCTGCAGGTAAATCTCCAGTTTTTCCAGTAACTTTTGTTAAAAAGTCATCCACTTCCCAATTGATAACTTGGGGGCCCAAATCAAAGATCAGTTGTCTGCATACTGCTGATTTTATTTCTGGGTTTTCTGTTCCTATTCATTGGTTTCTATATCTGTCATTTTTACCAGTGCCATGCTGTTTTGACAACTGTGGCTTAATAATAAGTTTTAAAGGACAGTAATACCAATCTTTCCACTTTATTCTTCCTCTTGAAGAGTTTTTGCCAATTCTGGACTTCTTCTCTTTTGAAGCTGGTAGACAGTTTTTCCATTTCTTTGCAAAAAGATGCTGCTATTTTTATTGAGATTGAATTGAATTTATATTGTGTCTTAAGTAGAATTGACACATTTACTAAATTGAACCTTCCAATTCATAAGCATGGGATATTTTTCCATTTGTGAAGGTCCCTTTTGATTTCTTGTAATAATATTCTATAATTTTTTCTCATACAGATCTGTTTATATCTAACCCTAGATATCTCAATTTATGCTTGGCTATTGTGAAGAGTACTGGATCTCTTTTTCTATCATCCCATCAGTTGTCTATAGAATTCCAATTGATTTGTGCTTCCTGATTTTGTATGCTGCCAATCTACCATATTTCTCTATCACTTATAGCACTTCTATTTTAGCGTTTTTTGGGTTCTTGTTATATAAAATCATATCATCTGCAGTTAATGATAGTTTCACTTCTTTTTTTTCCCAGATGACTATCTTTGATATTCTTCTGTTGACTTATGTTATTAGCTAGGGACTCCAGAAAAATGTTAAATAAAATGGGGAGAGGGGGTATCCTTGCCAAGTCCCCTTTTTCAGTGAGACTGTTTTAGTTTTCTCTCAACTGCTTGTAATGTTGCCTTTTGGCTTTACATATATATCCTCTTTTATATTGAAGTAGTTTTTCCAAGCCTATTTTGTTAAATAGGAATGTGTGTTGAATGTTGCCAAATGCTTATCATGTGGTTCTTTTCTTTTTCTTGTCAGTGTGGTGGGTAATGGGATAATGTTGATGGTTTTTCAGATGTTAAACTATCCCTGTATCCTTGGTATGAATCATACTTGATTATGATGAACTATTCTTCATAGTATCTACTGATAATTCTGAGCATATTCTTATCTAAATACATTTAGAAGTCACTGCATTTTTTTCTCTAGCTGCTCTTATGATTTCTTCTTTTCCTCAAAGTTGTGTCATTTGACTACATATATTCTTTTGGGGCTTCAGTCTAATTGGCGTCCTCTCTGCTTCCTGAATTATTGTTTGATTCTCATTCTTTAACTTGGAGAAGTTTTCTTATAGGAACACCTTGGCTATTTTGACTATTGATTTCTTCATTATGTCCTGTTCTGGCATCTTACTTACTCAAATATTGTTCTTCTTCACAGCATCACTCATTGTTCTTGGGTTGGGTTTTTTTTCCCAGCTTCTTTGATTGTTTTGTTTATTGCTGAATTCTGCTTGGCTATCTTCAAGGTCACTGATTTGCTTGGCCTTCTGGAATTCCAAGGTACTTTCAATATTCTTTGTCAACCTCAAAATTGAACTGCATCAATTCTTCCACAGTATTCTTTATTCATTGTTCAACTTTCATGTTCATATGGAGTGATTGAAAATAGGATGGCGCCCCCTAGTCTTCAAGAAGACATCCTTGCTCTTCAACACTACAAAGAGATATTGTGCAATAGATTTTCCCATTAGGTCATGTTGCTTGATTTCTTGACTGCTATTTCCATGAGTATTAATTTTAAATCCAAGTAAAATGAGATCTTGGCAACATACATCTTTTCTCTGTTTATCAAGATGTTACCTGTTAGTCACCAGTTGTGATAATTTGGGGCTTCCTTTCATTAAGTTGTAAACCACACCAGAGGCTGAAATCCTTGATCTTCATCAGCAAGTGCTTCAAGTCTTTCTTGCTTTTAGCAAGTAGGTTTTTCCATCTGCAGATCAAATGTAAATAAGCCTTCCTTCAACTCTGATATCTATTCTTCTTTGTACATTCTCATTTCTCAGATAATTTGCTCAGCATGCAGACTGAATAAGTGTAATGAAAGGATACAAGCCCGACACACATTTGTCCTTATTTTAAGCCATTATCTTCTTCTGTTTATAAGCCTGCCACTTACTCAACAATTCCAGAAATGTTCTGGAATTCTTCTTTTCAATGTTATTTGTTACAAAATGGATCATGTTATAATTATATTTTTTGGTTGTTTATCCCATTGCTTGTTCACCCCAGTGGACATAGCTGTACATAGACATAAGTACAGTGTCTATTTTATGCACAATGACCTTGGTGGCCCAGAGGGTTGTGTCGTGGGCTGCTAACTGCAAAGTCAGCAGTTTGAAACCAGGTGCTACTCCAAGGAAGAAAAGTGAGGCTTCCTGCTCCTGTACAGATTTACCATCTCAGCAACCCACTGCTGTGTTCTCGTCTGCCCTCCAGGGGTAGTATAAGTCGAAATCAACTCAGTGGCAGCAATTTTGGTTTGGTGTTCTATAACTTTGGCCCTGCTGGGGTAGACAGTAGCTTATGTGCTGTGCTGTTGACTACAAGGCCACAAGACCCTTGTGGCTTTCTCCCAAAGTAAGGATTTACAGCCTCAGGAACGCTCCCTTCCCCCAGGGCAGTGTTAATCTGTCTTATGTAAATTGGGATGTACTTGATGGAAGTGAGTGTTTGCTCAAGCAGTGCTGGCTATGTCATCGTCGCTCAAATATTTAGTGAGAGAGAAAGAGAGAGATAAGAGAGGGAGGGAGAAAGGAAGGTAAGAAAGTAGAAAGTTACCAAATTGTACCTACTATCTTATCATCTTCCACTGAAATTATGGCATTATGATTCCAATGAATTGAATTCACCCTTGTTACTATTGTGCAAGAAACTCACAGCAAAGGGAATGCATCACCAAGAGTTCAGCAGCATGGATTTCATCCAGCTATCGAACATCCCTACTTTAACCCTACAGAGTTAAAGCAGATTTCATTTTAAGTTCAGACATCTTTTTCCTCTCCTAATTCCATTTTCTGACACTCACTCCATCCTCCCATTGCCTATCGGCAATGTAATGAAGATGAATGGGCATTTTACAGACAGATAATCTCATGATAACAGACCCCAGTTATTTACACAAGCAAAGCCTATTCCACAGTGTCAGGACTTGCCTGAGCCCACCAGGGTCTGGTTCTGCCAAGCAGAGATCTGTAAAGGTGGAGGGTTCATTAGGGCTTTGAGAACAGCAGTCCAAGTGTGCCAGAGATCAGATTACAAGATCTCATTAACTCCCTCTCCTTGCCTCCTTCATACCTTTTGTTAGGACCAAAGCCTATTATTTCAACTTGCCTGGTATCAAGAGGGCCAGAGGCTGAAGGTTTTGTTGAACCTGTTTGTATTCAGTATCATTTTAAAGTATTTGCTAAAGAAAAGCATCAACAATGACATTTATGCTGAATGTTGCTATAAAATACAGAGTTGTGAAGTGCCTCTGAAAAACTAGTTTGGAGTGTCCTAATTATCTAGTTAAAGACACACCATTTAATCTACAACAGTCCGTTAAATATGGAGAAGTAGATAACATTCCTGGAAGGTTTTGCTGTTTAAGTTATTTCCTTAAAGTTTTATTTGGTGCTGTATATACTTGAGTAGAAGCCAAGTTTTTCAGCACATTTTTAATGTAGTTTTTGTGGTAAACTTAGATGTCTTGATGGATATTCAGGTTGACTTGCACTGTAGTATATACGGTAACTTATCTCAGGAAGGCCTGGTCTGAGCATTATTGGGGTCATGTGACTCTTTTCAGTTTACACAGAGCAGCCATTTGGCTTAGAATGCAGCCCACTGTTTCAATTATTCAAAGGACAATTTGCAAGGGCATGTTGTTTTTCTGCAATCATCTTCTATGGACAAGCAAGTGTGAATGAAACATGAAAATATGAACCCACACCTGCCCTAATGATAACTAAAGACAAAATAGGTGTATAAGCAAATCTGGTAAAGAAAGCTGATGATGCCCAGTTATTGCAAGATACAGTATCTGAGGCCTTAAAGGCTTGAAGTTAGACAAGTGGTCATCCAGCAGCAAAGCAGCAAAGCTCACAGGGAAGAAACACATCAGTTTGTGTGATCATGAGGCATCAACAGAATCAGGTATCAGGCATTGGAAGACCCCAAACAAACAATCATATTGATGCAAGTGAGGGGGATCGGAGTAAAGACTGAAAGCCCATCTGTAGATAATTGGACATCCACTCACAGAAGGATCACAAAGAAGGAACATGTGAACCAGGGTGTAATATAGTACTGACAAAACACACAACATTCTTTAGTTCTTTAATGCTGCCCCCATCCTACCCCATCCCACACTCATGACCCCTGTTCTTCCTTATAAAGCTGAATAGACAGGAACATGTACACTGGTTCAGATAAGAGCTCTCAACACATGCAATCCAGGATAGATAAATCCCTCACCAACAGTACTGGAAGAAGCAATACTATAGTTGATGCCAGTCATATCTTGGATGAAATCAGAGGATACCAGATGGATGTTAATGTTTTTATTGATTATGCAAAATAATTCAACTGTATGCCTTATAACAAACTATGGATAGCATTGAGAAGGATGGGAATTCCAGAACACATCGTGTGTTCATGTGACATCAAAAAGTAGCTATTTGAACTGGACCGGAGAGTATTACATGGTCTAAAATCAGGAAAGGTGTACCTCAGGGTGGTATCATTTCACTGAACTTACCTAATCTGTATTCTGAGCCAATATGCAAGAAGGTGGACTGTATGGAGAAGAATGAAGGAAGGAATGAAGAAGAACTGGAGGAAGGCATGGTAGGATCCTGTGAGGTGTAGATGACACAACCTTGCTTCTGAACGTTAGTGAGGACTTGAGGCATTTGATGAAAATCAAGGAATGCAACCTTCAGTATGGATCACAACCCAATTTAAGTAAACCAAAACTCTCACACCTGCCCAGCATACTGATAAAACAGAGAAAGTAATGAAACTGTCAAGGATTTCCTTCTACTTGGATCATAGAAGCAGCATCCAAGAAGCCACAGGATATATTATACTGGGAAATCTGCTGGAGGAGGCTTTTCTGAAGTCTTAAAGAACAACAATGTCCCTGTAAGGACTGTGCCAACCAAACCATGGTTGCTTGACCCAAACAATGGTGTTTTCATTATTTCATTTACTTGAAAGCTGGACAATGAATATGGACTACTGGAGAAAAATTTAAATTATGATCTTGAAGAAGATACTGAAGATATCATGGACTGCCTGTCTTGGATAAAATATAACCAGAATGTCCTCTATAAGCAAAGATGGTGAGAAATGACCAATATCTTCTTAAATTTAAAGACCATTCAACTCTAAGACCATCTGCATTAATAAGCCACCCATGTACCCTTAAGTTTCCATGACATGCCGAAAAACAAACTCATTGACATTGGGTCAATTCTGACGCACAGCAACCTTATAGGTCAGAGGAGTCACAAGCATAGGCAGCCTCCTCTTCTCCAGTGGAGCAGCTGGTGGTTCTGAAGTGCTGACCTTTGGTTAGCAGCCCAACGCATAATCTCTATGTCTACAATGCTCCTCCTTTTTTATATGCTTCATGGGTTTTCCTATCAGACTTCCATCTGGTTAGGTTTCCATGAAATTCAATATGGCTGCCACTTCCCACATAAACCTTATCCCATCTGTTTTTTGTTTTGTTTTGTTTTTCCTGAACCTTTTAATGTCCTAACTTAACTTATTTTGAGAAAATATTGAAACCTGAAAGTAGTGGATAAAGATTTTTTTGTACCGGAAACAAGCTGTCAGCACAGATGTGTGGCATAATTTTTACCAAAAGATCAACATTACCTTACTATGTATTCAGGTAAAAGACTCTAAATATAATGTTCACTCTAAATTATGTTATAAAACAATAGAATGTTTACATGGCTTTTTAAAGAGACATTGGTTTGAGGCAGTTTTACCTTCTTTAATCTCTGATTTTCCTGGGGTTACTATTGGGTTTTCTTTCTATTTTTAAATCTGATAGGAGCAAACAGGATGTTGCAAGTCCTGCTCACATGGAGATGTTAATCATGTATCATGAGAGCTCCAATCATCATTTTATCTCTGTTCTCCAAAAGTAGGAACATGTAAGGATTAACCTTACTGACAATCTACTCTTGGGTCTTCATAAAGCAAGAAAAGAATGAGAAATAAGGAAAGAAGAGATAGGAAGGTAGGAGGGGAAAAAAAGATAGTGGTAGGAAAGGGAAAGGATTTTATTTCAACTCATCCTTTGGACATCTGATCTTAAAGTCCAGAATCTTTTGGCATTTCCTTTTGGTTTTATCTCCATTTGCCTCATGCTAAGAGATGTTGCAATACTGTGAAAACATCTTTGACTTCTGAGGCAGATAGATCTTTTGCTTAAATACCAGCTCCCTTGTCCCTTGTCAGTGTGACTTTGGGAAATAATCTAACCCACTGAGCCTCAGCTTCTTAGTCCATGGAATGTTTAATAAAAAATTTTACTGGGTTCTTACATTATATAGCATTAAATTTGCCAAGTGCATGATATCAATAAATGGCAGGTCTTGTTGAAAAACCATCAGAGACTAACACACACATGCACACACACATGCACACACGTTGATTTAATTTCATCATAAGACAAGGATTAAATTGGAATTAATAGCCATCTCTTGTAGAAGAAGCCACTTACATTCTAGAGGTGACTCATAATAAAAGAGGCCAATGCTCATTAACATGATGTTATCAAGGTTATGTTTCCTAAGAAATATGTTCTCTTTCTATGAGACTACATTGTAAAGCGAAATGAATGCTTGCTTTGACATCAGCCACAATGTTTGCTGGTGACAAAATCAAATCAAGACATCTTCTGTTTCTTCACTGCATGGATCCAGAACTCATTATTTCCTCCATACCAGAAAGAACATGACAGAGTAAGTTCTTCATCCAGTGAAGAGTCATGGAGGTCATTGGTGTGGATCTTGTCTGAGAGTATAGAAAAAAAGATATAAGAGATGGCAGGAGTGGAAGGTGAGGAGGGTTAAAGAGTTGAAAAAGAAGAATCATCTATGTGGGGTAAACCTTTCTTCAGAAGGTCTAAGTCATTAAGGTCTCTCTTTCTAGGAGGAGAGAACCAGAAAGTCTTATGCTACATGTATAATTGTTTGGCGAGAACTTCTTAATCTGATCCAAAAGTACTGTGAGCACGTTCTCCTTGGCTTTTTAGTCTTCCCCGGGCCAAATGTAAACACTAGAATTCAAGGAAGCATTTAGAAAAGGAAGAGCCACAATTTCCTCTGACCACTTCACCAGCCACAACTTCCCACATTTTATTGATCATCACAAAAGAACTATGAGTCAGTTGTGGCTGAGTTTACTTGAGAAGCAAGACAGAATTTGCTGGTTTCATCCACAACTATGATAGAAAAAAGATGAAGCTCTATCTGACAAAGGGTATATATTAAAAATTTCTCCTGCATGATCTCTGTGGACTTCTCTGTCCAAAAAAACCTACCATCACAAGTATGTTTTTTAGCATAACCATTTCCACCTGTCCAACTCAACTGCCCATTCTCAACCATCTTCCATCTGTCAAAATTTGTCAAAATATTCCCATTCTAAGTAATATTACTGCTCTCCCTAACTATTAATTACAGATTTTTAATTTGCATTCAGTTATTACATTTCAACTATACATGAACATATTCTATTATCTTCTACTGGAGGAGGAATTTGGAGGCCAGAAATTATTCATGGATTAAATACAAATATATATGTGCACACATATACATACACACATGAGGATTTCAAAATTTTAATGGAAAATTCTATTTTTTTAATTCCATTTTCCAATGACCTCTTTGAAGACATCTATGAGCAACTTTTAAAAATTAGGTACTTTGGCTGAT
The DNA here is from genome assembly GCA_004026705.1 of Nesogale talazaci. Classification (NCBI taxonomy): domain Eukaryota; kingdom Metazoa; phylum Chordata; class Mammalia; order Afrosoricida; family Tenrecidae; genus Nesogale; species Nesogale talazaci. The sequence continues at coordinate 8,258 of PVJH01006252.1, forward strand.
ATTTGGATCAGCTTACACTAGAATTTATATAATAGAGAGAGAGAACATATATACTACATGTATATATACTGACCAGAATATCAGCCAAAGTATCTGATTTTACCATAAAAACTGCATTTAAAATGTACTGAAAAAACTTGGCTTAAACACATGTTTATATGATAATGTGTTTTTGATAAACAAGGAGTCCTAGTGGCTTAGTGCGATGTGTATTGAGTTACTAACCAAAATGTGAAAGGTCAGATGTTTAAGATTATCAAAATGTAAAAGGTCAGATGTTTAAAACTCTCTGTGGGAGAAAGATAAAGACTTAAAAAAATTTTATTGGTGCATAATCCACATATGATTCAATAGTTCAATCATATCAAGGGGAATTGTACAATTGATTGTAGAACATTTCATTTTTGGGGTATGCATTGTTATGTGCTCCCCATTCCCCCAAACTCCCCAAGCCTACCCACAAATGTGTAACTTAAAAAAAAAATCTCTGTAGAAATAAATCCCAGAATGGTAGGACGTACAATGTAGGAGTGAAGATATGAGTTTCAAAAGTTGGAAGTCTGTGTTGGAAACATCTGGAAAGCAGTGGGTTTGAATGAGAGAAGTCAAAAGGGAAGAGATTGTGTTGTGAGTAGTTGATATAGAGAGGCTTTGACATGATGAAAGAAACTTTAAGATGCTTTACTTTGTGATACACTGTTCAAATCCCATGCTGCTCATTTAAGAATGCCTACAGAACACATCAGCATAATTGTTCTAAGTCTTCTGGAATTTTATTTGTTTTTTATTTGTCTGCCTAATGGCAAAAGCAGACCTCAGGAAGACTCCTTCATATTTGAATTATAGTCAAATGTGTGTCATCATAGCTGTGACACAGAGCCCTGAGTTCAAAATATTTTGTTTCCTAATCCTGGTCAAGAGTGATAAGTGATCTCAGTCCCCTCAGATGACCGTATCACACATGGTTAAAGATCCTGACTCTTTACTAGAGGAAAGCATTAATCTGGCACCCCTTTTAGAGTTCGAGTTTACTATATTTCTCTCAAATTGTTAGCACCAATCTTAAACCTGTTTAATAATTCATCTTATGATTTTTCCCCCCACGACTTCCTAATAGTCACTGGGAGTTTGAAGCCAACATTTTCAGCTGCCTTTTTGATGTCTACTTGGGTGGCCAATCCCAGACTTAGCTTGTGTAAAACTAAATCAGGATCTCCTCCCATCCTGATTCCCCACAGTGTTTTTAAATTTTCCATCAGCCCAGGTAGCCAGTGCAGAAGTCTAAATTATTTCTATCGTTCTGTATAAGTTTTTAGACAAAAGTAATGTTGTTTTTGCTTCTAAAACTCGGTACATTTCATCTTTCATCTTCAATAATCCTCCCTTATTTTCAGGCTTCACCATTAGCTACCTAAGAAGCTATAAACTCATTTACAACTTCCCATTTATAAAAATCTCATATGTCATGTTCCTTCACATCTTCAAGTTGTGACTTCTACTCAGAATGTCTTCTTTCTCACCTATCTACCTATATAGAAGCTTAGGTAAGTCTTCTCTTTAAAAGTGAGTATTTTCTCTTTCAGTAATACCGTAGCATTCTAACATAATTCTATTATCATATTAAGCTATTTTTCCATTTGTAAACTCATCAATTATTTCATCACCTTCAGTATTAACAAGACATTTTCCTAAACAGAGAGCTTTTCATATCACTCCTCTCCTTAAGATACTTTGATGGCTCCCCTTTGACTGCAGCCTCATACTCTACACTCTACCAAAACTTCCAGTCAGGCCTCATGTCCCACTATCTTTTCTCATTGTTCATATTGTCATCTCATATGTCAAGTTTCTTCACATCTCCAAGTTGTGATTTCTACCCAGAACTTCTTTTTTTCTCACCTATCTACATGTACAGAAACTTAGGTATTATTTTCTCTGTCTTCTTTTTAAAAGTGAGTATATTCTCTTTCAATAATTCCATAGCATTTTGACATCATTCTATTATCATATTAAGATATTTTAATTATATATGTATAGACTACTAGATTGGGAGATGGTTCAAATCAAAGACTATGATTTATTTACCTTTAGGTCCTAATACTTAATATAGAACCTACCATGCAGAAAATGTTCAATATTCATGAAAGAAGACATTCAGGCAGCCAACAAACATATGAAGAAATGCTTAAGGTCAGTAGCATTGTAGAGCTGCAAATAAAAAACAAAGAGATACTACACACCTTGGCATAAATAGCAAAATTTTAAAAAACAGACAAATGCTGGCAAAGGTGCCGAGACTGAAACCTTCAAACACTGCTAGTCCCTCTATAAAATGGTACAACTGTGGAAAATTATATGGCACTTCCTCCAAAAGCTGTGACTAGAAATACCATGATGTGGTTAGATACCATCACGTTGGCTCTGACTGTGAGCCTAGGCACAACAGAATGAAGCACTGTACAGGCCTGTGCTGTCCTCACAATTATCCCTGTCTAAGCCCACTGATGCAGCCGCTGTGTTAACCCATCTCCTTGATGCCCTTCCTCTTTTTCACTGCCCATCCACTTTACTAAACACGATGTCCTTCTTCAGGGACTGGTCTCTCCTCGCAATATGTCCAGAGAATGCCTCTAAGGAGTATTTTAGTCTTACTACTTCCAATGCAGATCAGTTTGTCCTTTTAGCAGTCCATGTTACTTTCAGTATTCTTCTCCAGCATCACAATTCAAATGCACCTATTGTTTTCTATGATCTTCCTTATCCATTGTCCATCTTTCACATGCAGATGATGCAATGGAGAATATCATGGCTTGTGTCAGGTACATTTTAGTCCTCAAAGGAACACTTGCTCTTCAAAACTCTAAGAAAGTCTTGTGCAACAGATTTATCTAATGCAATACATCTTTTGATGGCCACTTCCATGAGCATTGATTGTGGAGCCAAGCAAGACAAAATCCTTCATAACGTCAATCTTTTCTTTATTTATCATGACGGTACTTATTGATCCAGTTGTCAGGATTTTGATGTTCTTGACATTGAGTCACAACCCACACTGAAAGCTGTATTCCCTGATCTTCATCAGCAAGTGCTTCAAAGTCTTCCTCACTTTCAGCAATCAAGGTTGTGTCATCTGCATATGGCAGGTTGTTAATAAGCCTTCTTCAAATCCTGATGCCACATTATGCTTAATAGAATCCAGATTCTCTGAGTTTTTGTTAAGCATACATAATTAACAAATATGATGAGAGGACACAACCCTGAAGCACACTTTTTCCCATTTTAAATCATGCTGTATTCCCTTGTTTGTGGAATGAAGACAGAACTTTCCCACAATTATTACACTCAAAATATTAGACAAACTGTTTACCAGCATTTGTTATAAGAAGTTGAATTAGCTATTCTCCCTAAAAGTCCTAGCTATCGAAGACTTTTGTGTCTTCTCACTACAGACTAACTCCTCTGCTGTCAGGATGACGGATCCCTTCCTTTGAAGCCTGTGGGCGGATTCACATGCTGATGTTAATGATCCCTAGCCTAACCTGTTTAGCCACATCCACTATTCTGGGGTCTTGTCTCCTCACATGGGACCCTGAAAGCTCTCTTTCCTATAATGTGTGCACAAGGCACACCCCCTTCCTGTGAGGTATATCTTGGCCTGTAATGGGGGTCTGGCTAGGCTCTCTCAAGCCTGCTTCCTGCCAGCCCGCCTCCATTCAGGCTGCCACTTGCCTCTATCCTTCTCCCCGTGGACCATCTAGCGGGGTGGAGGTGAGCATGCACCGTGAAAGGATCTATATGTAACTTCTAATGCTCTTGTCTCTCTCTCTCTCTCGTGATCCTATATCAGTGTTATAATAACTAATAATTATCGCCACACAATTGCCTGTTGAACCCTTTGCTGCACGTGTATCAGAGGCCTGATCGCCCCCCTGATACTTGTTCTGTTCATATAATAACATCTTGATCCGTTCATAGGCATCTCATGAGCACAATGAAGTGTTCTAGAATTCCCATTCTTCTCAAGGCTCTCCATAGTTTACATAGCTTGGCAAACACAGTCGAATGTCTTTGCGTAGTCAATGAAACATGTGTAAACATATTTTTAAGCAATCTAACATCAACAATGCTATCCCTTGTTCCACATCTTCTGAATTCATCCTGAACCTTTGGCACTTCCCTGTTAATGTACTGCTACAACCACTGTTTGGATGATCTTTAGGAAAATTTTACCTGCCTGTAATATCAATGGTATTACTCTATGGTTTGAACATTCTATTGACTCACCTTTCTTTGGAATGGCCACAAATATTGATATCTTCCTTCCAGTCATTTGCCCAAATAGTTATCTTCTTAAAATTTTCTGGCAAATGATTTAGCTTGCTGAAATATTTCATTGGGTACTCATCAATTCCTAGAGCTTTGATTTTGCCTAATGCAGTTCGTGCTGCCTGAACTTCTTTAGCACCATGGATTCTTGTTCATATGGGGGAATGTTGACCAGCTCTTTTTGATGCAGTGACTCTATATCTCCTTCCATCTTCTCTTGCTGCTTCCTGTATCCCTCAAAATTTTTATCACAAAGTCTTTCAAGATTGCAACTTGAAGCTTGCATATCTTCCTGAGTTCTTTCCATTTCAGATATGCTGAGCATGTTCTTCCTTTTTGGTCTCCTAATTTTAGATCTTTGAACATTTCTCTTTTTTCTTTTTTTTCCCCAATGGTTTTATTGGGGGCTCTTACAGCTCTTATAACATTCAATATATCATTTGTATCAAGCATATCTGTACACATGTTACCATATTCATTTTGAAATATTTTCCACTTGAGTCCTTGGTATAAGCTCCTCCTACCCCCTAGCCCACTTTTAAAAAAAATTTTATTGGGGGCTCTTACAGCTACGACAACATTCAGTACATCATTTGTATCAAGCACATTTGCACACATGTTGCCACATACATTTCCAAACATTTTCCACTTGAGCCCTTGGTACAAGCTCCTCCTTAAAAAAAAAAAAAAAACAACCCCCCCTTTTTTTAATGTACAGTGAAGTTGGAAACATGGGAAACTTAGGACAGATGATCCATCAAAACTAGTAATAGGAGTGGTAATACCAGGAGGGTGGAGGGATGGAGGAATAGAAAGGGAGAACCAACTTCAGGGATCTACACGTAGCCTCCTCTCTGGGGCACAGACAGCAGGGAAGTGAGTGTTGGGACATATTGTACAGTGTACAGGATGAAAAAATAATTTGTAAATTACTGAGGGTTCAAGGGGGAGGGGGGGAGGAAGGGTAATATAGGAAGATGATAATGGGGGCCTGGAGGGAGGGAGAATGTTTTGAGAGTGATGATGGCAATGGGTGTGTAAAAGTGACCTGCACACAACTGATGTTGTTAGAGATTGTGATGGGAGTTATAGGGGCCCCCAATAAAATGATTCATGAACATTTCTTTATAATACTTGCTTTCATCTTTTTGAAATGCCCTTTGACATTTTCTTCTCAACTGTTTGACTTCATCTTTTCTTCCGTTTGCTTTAGCCACTCTAGCTTAAGAACAAGTTTCAGGGTACCTGTAGACATCCATTCTGGTCTTTTCTTTTTAATGACATAGTTGCTCTCTTTATGAATGACGGTCTTGATGTCTTCCCATAGCTCATCAGACCTTTTGCTGTTCGTATTCAATTCTTCAAATCTGTTCTGGAGATGTTCTCTAAATTCAGGTTTGATTGGCTTATGGTTGTAGTTTGGCTCTCTTGGGCTTATTTTAAGTTTCTTCAGCTTTATATTGAACTTATATATGATTAATTGATGGTCTGTTCCTCAATCAGCCTCTTTCTAGCTGCTGGTATTGAGTTTCTCCATTTTCTCTTCTCGTAGATTTATTCACTTTTATTTCTGTGTATTCAATCTGGAGAAATATAACTGTACAGTTGTCTTTTGTGTTGTTGAAAAAAGGTATTTGCTCTGAATAAGTCATTGGACTTTTAAAATTCTGTCTTGTGTTCTCCAGCTTTGTTTCTACCACTGAGGCCATGTTTTCCAATTTCTGTTCCTCTCTGTTTCTAATTTTGCATTCTAATTGCTGATAATTTTCAATGTATCTAGACTGCATATTTGATCAATTTCAGACTGAACTTGTTGGAATTCTTCAATTTCTTAGTAGATTTTGGTTTTGATGCATCAATTTGAGTAATAGTTGTATTTGGAGTGCATCTCCTTGAAGGAGAGGATAATCCTATCCCATCACAGAGAACACTGCATTTCATAATGAATTTTGCAATGTTCTTTTTGACAATGAATGCCATGCCAGTCTTCTTGATTGTTATTCTCAGCATAGTAAATCATATAATTTTCTGACTCAAATTGCCAATACCAGTACATTTCAACTCACAAATGCCTTGTGTGTTAGTCTGGGATGACTAGAGAAACAAATCTAGAGATGTTCATATGTGTACAAGAAAGAGCTTTATATACAAAAGCAATTAACTATCAAGAAAACACCCCAACCCAGTCCATATCAAGTCCCTAAGTCTGATATTAACCGTATGTCCAATACCAATCTATAAATCCCTCTTCAGACTCATGCACCACATGCATTGATGCCAAATGCAAGAAGATCACAGACCAGTGGGTGAAAAGACTTGTGGATCCAGTGGCAATGGAAGCATCGTAGTGCTTGCAGGGGTCTCCACGTGGCCCTTTCAGTTCCAGCGCTTTAGCATAGCTCTATGTCTTGCTGTCAGAGATGACTTGCAGGGCGTAAGTCGGTGTCCAGCCTTTAAAGAGCTCTTTGTCTCCTGAGTGCCTCCAAGTGAGGTCATCAAGCTACAACCTGATGGACAGGCTCAACTCCACCCTTTCACCCTTATGTCTCACACTGACAACTGATTATGCAACTACCACAACTAGTATATCGATTTATATGTGTTCCATTTGATTTTTGAAGACTTCCGACTCTCCTTCACACATTCCTAGTTCTGATCAGTGTCAGATTTTTCTCCTTTTATTTTCAGTTGCTCCTCATTAGCAAATTCACTCCCAGAGGCTTTGAGCCAGTTCATATCGCCATGAGCAGCTCCATTCTGAGGAAACGCCTCCTCCTCAGTCATATTTTGAATACCCTCAGATCAAAGATGTTCATCCTCTGACACTGTCTTTGACAATGTTCTACTTCCAATCATTATGTCTTCAGACTGTCAATGTTTTGAAGCTATGTATATGACTTAGAGCGACTCCTTCTTCCAAAATGGGGGAGCCAAGTTCTTCGCTGTCTGCTTTAAGCCTGAAAGTTCTGATGAACCTTGTTCACTTTGGGTGACCCTGCTGAAATCTGAAATACCCGTGACAAAGCTCTAAGCATCACAGCAACACACAAGCACACTGCAATATGACAAACGGACAGAAAAGTGATGGAAAAAGCAAAACTCTATTAATTACAAAATACATGCACTTTTTGAATGCACATGAAACACTCATCAAGACACCTTAGTTTTAATTGATTAAATCAATAAATTTCATAAAATTAAATTTTTACCAAATATGTCTCTGGCCACACAGAAATTTCATTAGAAATTCTTATTTATACAGAAATAAATAAAATAGACTATAAATAAAATGGAAATAAAAATCACACATTCCTATATATCTTATGGAGTAGGGAAAAATTTTAAAAAGAAATTTAAAATAATTCAAATTTAAAGATAGTAAGAATACAAAGTATCAAAACTCAAGGAAAATGCTTAAAGGAACTTTTATAGATTTTATGCTTATACATAAAAAGTTACAGATCACTGCAGATGGCAATAAATGCTCCCAAGTAACTTTATAGCAATAAATTACCTATTTATATGAAATAGTCAGATTTCTTTAAAAATTCATCTAAGCAAAGTATACTCAAATATTTGAATCCAATTCATTAAAATATAATTTATGTTTAAAATTTAGATTAAACCTTAAAACTGATGCTTTCATCATTTTTACACAAACAATAAGCACATGAAATATTGCTCAACACTATTAGCCATCATTCACCTGAAAGCAAAATACAATCATTATTAGATATAAATAGATACCCATTATAGTAGTTAAAAAAGTGATCAAGTTCTGGTAAGAACAAGCAGCAGCTAGGATCTCATACCTTCTTAGGGGAATGTCAAATGGTACAACCATTTTATAAAACAAGTTGATGATTTCTTATAGAGTGAAATATAAACTTTACTTTGTGACTCAGCAACCGACTCGGGCATTTACAAAGAAGAGAAAATACAAGTCCACAGTAAGACTTTCATAGTTTTACTCATAGTTTTATCTATAAAAATCTTAAACTGGAACCAAATTAGATGGCCATCAGCAAGTAAACAAATAAACATATTTTAATAATATTAATATGACCATTACTCAAGAATTAAAATAATTACTGATACAATTAATAGCACAGGTGAACCTCAGAAGTATTATGCTATACTGAGAAGTCAGTCTCAAATACATACTGTTTTCCCCCCTTCATTTACATGAAGGTATATTGAACGAGCAAAGCCAGTCTGTACCACAGAACCCAGAGTAGTGGTTGTCTAGGGCAGGATGAAGAGTTGGATTGACTGTAACGCATGCTAGGTAACTTTGTGGAGTAATGAATATGCTCTACATTTTGATTAGGGTGGTGGTTACAAACTATATGTATTTATCGAAACAGATCAACTTGCATATTAAAATATGTAATTTATTTGAAATAAATTATACCTTTAAAATTTTATTTTTTCAAATCAGACATGCAAGAAGGCATTGTACATGATATAAAAGACTAACTTGCATAAGCAGACAGATTTGAGGACGAGTCCTAACTATTGACACTAAGTTGTGTAACCTGGCAGAAGACCCCTTGCCGCTCTAATCACCCATATTTTTCATGTGTAAACATGGGCTTCAAACTCCTTCTTCCTGGTTCAGTCAGGGTCCATGATGTGAAAATGGAACTATCTTAAATGTGGATGTGTTGAAACAATAATTGGAACAGGAAAAATTGCAGGTCAGTAATGCCTTGCTAAAAAGTCAATCTTCCTCTTAGAAAACAAATGCAAAAGCAACTAAATCTCATTAGCAGAAACGTTGGAAATCCCAATGGTTCTCTCAAAGATGGCAAGCAACCATTTGTGAAAGTGCGTCACTCTCTACAGTCTTGACAAAAACTCAATATCCTCCATCCTGCTGCTTCTTGAAAGGACTCTCTACATCACTTTCCATTCTCCCATTTCAGGGTTTCCAGCCATCATTTTTCTCATCCCAGTTATCCTTCTGCTTCACCTGCACTTCAAAAACGTGAGTCTGTGTCGATTTCATTTCATCGGACACGACTGAGTCAGGTTGAATTGGTTGGAAGTCTGACTATAATGTAATGGGTTAGACCAAATCAAAAGTGCTCGATCCTGGCGGCGCATTAGACTCACCTCTCCCAGATGATCACTTTTAGAAAGTACTGGTGTTTGTGTTACGTCCCCAGAGACTGTCTTTTTTAAAGCCCTGTGTTGGGCCCAGGGATTAGTTTTTTGAAGGAGCTCATTAAGTGATCATAACGTACAGTTGGTGTGAAAAACCAGAACTTTAGACAGTTTATTGAAGGAGAAGTCTACAGTTCTGTCTCCATGGAAATTGGGCTCTGGTCTGTTTTCTGGAATATGGCTTACAAATTGTGAGAATGTTGGAAGAGATGCCTAGAAAGATATAATAAACTGCTTAGGTTGCTAAGTTAGAAGATGGAGAGTCATTTTCTATGAAGAATTCATTATTAAGTAAGCAAGTTTCTCTACCATTGTTCTGGACTAGATACTTGCTTTATATATCACTGCATTATCCATCTCTATATAAATATCTTCTGAGATAAAAAGTGATCAGAATTGGGCTGAGCCCCGGTGGCGTAGTGGTTGTGCGCGGGACTGCGGCTCACTGGGAAGGAGGTTCAATTCCAGCAGTGGGGCTGGGCCTCCTACTCCCACCACCGGAGAGCAGTGATGCCCTCCCCCCCCCCAAAAAAAGTGATCAGAATATGTAATTTTTTTAAAGTTTTGAACCTATTTTTAATTTACACTAGTCCATAGTTCCATTTTTGTATACTAGAGTCAGCCAGTTAAAAAGCTGTTTCTTTCTTGATGACTTATCCAAATGGCAGTTTAATGTCTAGGTTCGTATGATTGAAGAAGTTGTAGAAGTTTCTGTGCTAGTTCTTAGTGAATCATGAGAAAGGATCTAAAGTTTCTTTAATATTTTAAGCTAATCAGAAGCACAGCCACCTTTGTTCATCATAGAATGATGATTTTCTTTGTGGGTTATCCAAACACCTGCCTTTCCATATCTCTTTGGTTGTTAGAGAATCAGGGCACTATTTGTCCAGGAGAGGAGAAACTTGGACACATAAGAGAAACCAGATCATAGCTAAGCAAGCTTGTTTACATGCACTCATACAAATAGCTTGTTTACATGGACTCATACAAACAGCTTTGAAAAATTGAAACTGCTCACTAAATTGTGGTCTAAAAATTAACCTAAAAAATTTTAAAACAAGTTCTTTACATCTTGACACTGCTATAGGTGCTTGTGTGTGTTCAGAGTGCAGCATGGGAAAGAAGTGGCTAGGATAGACAAGAGTATCAAGAATTCAAATCGGAAGCATGGGACTCATTCTATTTTTAAAAGTTATGAGTTACCAAATTAGATTTATTTTCCTAATTAACCTGCTACTTCTTACTTAGGGAGTTGCTATAAGCATGAGTAAATGCCATTCCTTAAAAAATTATCCCTGTGGGGGCAGTAGGGATCTTGGAAGGAAAACCAATATTTGTTGCAACAACATATGGTGTAACAAATTCACAACTAGGTGACTTCCCTTGCAGCTGTAGTTCAAATTACAGATATTTTGTATGCTTGGCAGTGACCCTAATTTACTGTGAGGAAGAGTAGGCTGTGCACTGGGAAGGACAGGGCTCAAATGTAAACATTTTGATTTAGGTGACAGTAATTACAGGTATCATCGTGGTCTGTGGAGGAAGCATTGGTTTTACTGTTACTTGCAAGGACTTGTTTCTATGCTTCCCCAGGAAAAAATTGTTTTTTTCTTGGAACAAAAGGGGTTAAATCATATTTTGCTGTTTAATTACCTGGCATATGCATGGATTCATATTAAGGAAGCAAACTGCTGAATTTGCTTAGTTAAACTGACCACAGGTTAAAAGATTAGGAATTGTGGCATTTTAAGATAACAGAAAAGCAATGTTCATCTGACGCCAAGAATGTTAAAGCAGAATAAACGCAGTCACTTAAAAGGCCTTGCAACAACATAGGCTATTTCTATCTCTAACTGCACTGGTGGTTTTGAAAAAGCTTCCCTAGATACCGGGCCAGGAAGATACTAAATATGAAATGGGGCCAACGCCTTGCTCTTAGCGTGTTGGTCACTCTCATTCTGATTTAAAGACCCACATAATCTGGATTCACAGAAAATATTTAAACTCAATGTGCAACCATCTCAGGCCACCTGGAGTCTTTTCAAATCAGAAGGAAGATCCTGGCGACACCAATGGACGTGCTTCGGTGTGGAAATGTCGTTAAGCATGGGTGGCGCGGCCGAGGTGCTCAGTCATATTGATTGAGTGGATAAATGACTATCCCAACCAATGGACTTAAGTGGGGAATGGTTTCTAACAATTATTAAAGTTTAAAGTATTTTTAAAATATGAGCACATTAATAATGAAACAACAAAGTAGACTCTCCAGCATAGGCAAAGAGCACTTAGTAAAAACATCCAATGCAGCCCTTTCGGTTTTTTTAAAAGTATTTTCACTCTTCCAATCCAAGTATCATGACTGACAAAGATGCGTTTTGTATTGAGTGGTTGAACCAAGACAAACCAAGCTCACTGTCCTCCAGTCAATGCTGATCCATAGGGACCCCACAAAGAGAGGGTAGAACTGCCCCTGGGAATTTCTGAGACAGTCACTGCCTTGGGAGTAGAAAGCCTCGTCTTTCTTCAGAGGAACGGTGCGTGATTTTGAACTGCCAACCTCATGTAAGGAACTCAAAATCACGAGGTCAACAAGGAAGCCTTAGTTACTGCAGCCTTTCCTCCCCTTTTCTTTGGCATTTGAAGGTGACATTGAATGAGGAGTTGTTGTGCCTCTGGTGACCACGCCTAAGATCTCTGTCTATGTTTGTCATCTGTCAAAGCATTTCCCTGTCCCCCAGACCACCAGTTTGGGATGCAGATCAAATAAGCATATAGCATTGCTTTAAAACTAAAGAAATTTGGGGGGAAAAGAGAAAATTTCCTATATATTCTTATATATGCTTTCCCAGAAGAGATCCCTCTTCCCCCTTGTTTCTCTTGCACATACAAACTGATAAATATATTCGAGACCCAGGCACCATGTTTCTTCTAGAACTTGTAATTTACAATGCCTTCAGTCACGGGATCCTTCTGAGGCGCTGCACTCAGTCATTTCAGTGATGGTCAGGCCCAGTCCTGTCTGACAAGAGCTGTCTTCTGTGGGGTTGCCTCCTGTGAGGCAATTTATCTCCTATGGGCATTTTCTTCCAAAGAGAGAGAATAGAAATGAAGCGACATCAAAGTCATATTTTCCTAGAGTTAAAAAGATCATTAAAGAGTTCAGCTCATTCCCTTCCATTACTTAAATATAAGGTCACTCAGGAAAAAAATTCATTGGTAATAACAGGCCACAGATGGTGAAATTGACTGGAATCTGCATTTCTCGTTTCCCTATTCAGGCTCTTTTCAGTACTTCAGTTGAAATAATATGTTTGATAAAGAGCTTTTTTGCATGGAGAGGCTAAAGGCTTTGTTTAAAGTGGGGAAAATAATTTTCCCCTGTCCTCCCTCTCCTCTGTTGCCTTGGTATTTGAGAGATGGTATTGAATGAGAAGTTCCAGTGTCTGTAATGCAGATATTTAATATTAGGGGCCCTTTACAGTATTTTGGTTTGGTCTTTAGTTTCTTTTTTTTTAATTCATTTTATTACGGACTCATACAGCACTCATCATAATGTATACATACATACATACATACATACATACATTGTGTCAGTAGTTACATCTTTTCTGGGATGGGGTGGGGTTCTCTTTTTTTTTTTTTTATTGTTGGTGGGTATCTTTGAGTTGGTTCCAACTCATAAAAGAGAACAAACTACTTCCCAGCCCTGTCCCTTCCTCACAACTCTTCTTATATTGGAGCTCATTTTTGCAGCTACTGTGTCAACTCGTAACGAGGAAATCCTTTCTCTTTTTCACTGCCCCTCTACCGTACCAAGCATGATGTGCTTTTCCAGGGACTGATCTCTCCCAATCCCATGACCAAAGAACATGAGACTAAGTCTCCCCATCCTTGTTTCTAGGGAGCGTTCTGGCTATCGTGTTGCAAGATGAATTCGTTAGTTTTTCTGGTAGTCCCTGGTACTTTGTAATATTTTTCACCAGCACCATAATTCAAATGCATCAATTCTGCCTCAGTTTTCTTTATTCAATTTTCAACTTGAGGCTTTTGAAAATACTTCTGTTTGAGTGAGGTGCATGCAGTCCTCAAAGTTCTAGCTTTTCAAGACCTTTAAAGAGGCCTTGAGTAGCAGATTTATCTACTACAATGTGCCATTTCATCTCTTGACTGCTGCTTTGATGAGCATTGATTGTGGAGCCCAGCGAAATGAAGTCTTTGGCAACTTCAGTCTTTTCTCTATGTCTCATGATGTTACACATTTGTCTATTCATGGGGATTCTTTACATTGAGATGTAATGCATACTGAAAGCTGTAATCCTTATCTTCACCAGTAAGTACATCAACTCCTCCTCACTTTCAGCAAGGAAGGTTGTGTTATCTGCTTATCAAATGTTATTAATAAGCCTCCTTCCAGTGATGCCTTTTTCTTCATATAATCCAGCTTCTATGATTATTTACTCATCAGATTGAATAAACATGATGAGAGGATAAACCCTGGTGCTCACCTTACCTGATATTAAACTATGCAATGTGTGTGTATATGTGTACTATATATGCACACATCTATGTGTAATTATACATGTGTACATATACATATAGATGTGTGCATACAATGTATATTTATACACATACATACATGCATGCACAGCTGCCTCTTGATCCATGTACAAGCACCACATGAGTACAATTAAGTGTTCTGGAATTCCCATTCCTCTCAAGGTTATCCATAGTTTGCTAAGATACACATATTTGAGTGCATGTGCACAGTCAAGAAAACTCAGTATCTATCTTGTATCCTTTGTTTCAAGATCCATCTTACATCTGTTCAAGGTCCTCTTCCGGATTTGACGTGAACCTCTGGCATCTCTATTATAATATACGTATTTCTCAGATGATCCTTAGAAAAATTTTACTTAATAATAATGATATTATTCTCCAATTTGTATGTTTTGTTGGGTTATCTTTCTTTGGAATGAGAAGAAATATGGACCTCTTCAAGCCACTTGGCCAAGCAGCTCTCTCCAAAATTTTCTTGCATAGACAAGAGTGTTTCCAATGTTTCACCACCTTGTTGAAATATTTCAATTGATATTTCATCAATGCCTGGTGCCTTGTTTTTGCTAGTACCTTCTTCAGTTTAGTTTGGATTTCTTTCTTCAGTACCTATGGTTCTTGATTATACACTACCTCTTGAAATGGTCGAATGTCAATTAATTTTGTCTGATATCATGGTATCATGTGTTGTTTCCATCTTCTCTTGCTGCTTCCTATATAATTCAATATTTTTCCAATAGAATATTTTAATATTGCAACTTGAAGCTTGAATTTTTTCTTCAGTTTTTTTTTTCAGTTTAAAATATGCTGAGTGTTCTTCCTTTTTGGTTTCCTAAGTCTAGTTTCTTTCACATTTCATTATAATATTTAATTTATCTTCTTGAGCTGTCATTTGAAATTTCACATTCAGTTCTTTCTTCCATTTATCATTTCTTTCATCTGCTTTAGCTAATCTACCATTCCAAGAGAGACCTGTCCCTAGAGAAGGACATCAGGCTTGGTAAAGTAGCAAGGTAGCAAAAAAGAGGAATACCTTCAACAAAATGAATTGACACAACAGCTACATTGATGGGCTCAAAAATAACAGCAACAAAAACCCAGCCAATTGTGAGGGAGGCACAAGACTGATCAATGTTTTGTTCTGTTGTGCATAGGGGGGCTTTGAGTCAGAACCAACTCCACAGCACCTAAATACAACACCCTACAATGAAGAGCAAGTTTCAGAGTCTCTTCTGACTTACATTTTGATATTTCTTTATACACCTGTCTTTTTAATAACCTTATACTTTCTTCATGAATGTTGTACTAGATGTCATCCAATGGTTTATCAAGTCTTCTGTCATTAATGTTCAATATCTTGAATATGTTATTGAGATGTGTGTTAGTCTGAGTAGACTAGAGAAATAAATTTAGAAACGTTCATATGTGTACAAGAAAAACTTCATATACAAGAGCAATTAGATATTGAGAAAACATCCCAGTCCAGTCCAGATCAAGTCCATAGTCCAATGTTATCCCAAATGTCCAATACCGATCTATAAATTCCTCTTCAGACTCACAAAACACAGGTCATGATCCCAAATGCAGGAAGATCATAGGCCAGTAGGTAGGAAGTCATGTGGATCCAGTAGTGTTGTAAGCATCTCAGCACTGGCCATGTGGCTTCTCTAGTTCAGGACACATAGCGTAGTTCCATGTGTCTTGTCAGCTGCAATGTCTCCCAGGGAGTCAGCAGAGAGTGTGTGTCTCTTGCCTCCAAGAAGGAAATACGGAATTGCCAGAATCCTCAGGAGAAGGCCATGCCCACATAGAGGCCTCATTGGCTATGACCCGAATGATAGGCCAAATTCCACTCCTTTACTCTTAATCCACTCAAATTGACAAATGATTATATCACTACTAAAAGTTGTTCTCAAAGATCAGGTCTGATATACCCAAGATTGTATTTTGGATGTTATAGCCTTGTTTTCAGTTTCTTCAACTTTAATTTGAGGTTGCATATGAACAATTGATGGTATATTCCACAGTCAACCCCTGAACTGATTTTAGGTGATGATATCAAGTTTCTCTATTGCATCTTCCTACTGGTGTAGTCAATTTGATTTCTGTGTATTCCATCTGGAGAAGTCCACATGCATAGTCCCGTTGTGTTGTTAAAAAAGGTAATTTGCAATAAACAAGTCGTTGGTATTTCAAAATTCTATCATGTGATCTTCAGCTTCATTTTTATCAGCAAGGTCATATTTTTCAACTACTTTTTCTTCCTCTTTGTTTTCAACTTTTTCATTCCAACATTTTTTTGCTGAATCCACATGGATTCTATGTGGGAATTTAGAGTAGTGGATTCTTTTAATGCATCTGTTTCAATATGGTAACTTGAAGTTTCTCTTCAAATTAGTGTATGCTATAGATTGATACCTTGTGATATTTGTATGTCAAGAGATTTATAGTGAAAGAGAGATGATTTAAGGAATCCAAGAAGTAAAAAAATATTTGGAAACTTTGACACCAACTGTACATTTCTACTTTAAGTGATTGAACTATGGAATGATATGGTAAGTATTGACTCCCAATTAATAATACGTTTTCTAAAAATCTAAAAAAAGAGATTTACATTACAAAAAGTTAAACTAAATATGCTTTAAATTTAGGTGTCATGGTGGCAGTCTCCCAGCATTATTTCTCCAGCATCTGATTAATCTAACAATCATTTTAATTAATGATAAGATCCTAAAAAGTAAAAACCATTAAAATCTGTTGAATAGAGATTTCCTGCTACCTGTAGCTGAACGTGTCCTATAGTTGGTGAACCATTGTGGCAGTTACATAATCTGGTATCTTGATTATGTATACATAATTTGGAACTTGAGAGGATTAAGGGTGAAGGGGTGGAGTAATATCTCAATCAGATCATAGTCAATGAGAATTATGTGTGGGTATGACTTTCTCCTGAGGATTCCAGGAAATCTCGTTGTTCCTCCTTGGGAGAGGGAGAGACTCTCTGTTCACTCCTTGGGAGACAATGCTGCCAAGAAGACACATGCAACTACACTAGTGTCCATACCTAGAGAAGACACATGGACCTATCCTGACACAATCAGACCTCTGAAGCCAGAGAAGCCATGTAGAAACCCCTGCCTGCTCTGACATGCTTACGATGCCATGGGATCCAAAGACTTTCTATCTACTGGCCTGTGATTGTCCTGTATTCAATATCATTGTATGTATTTAGTGGGTCTGGAGAGGACTTTATAGATTGGTATAGGACATATGGGCTAGTATGGAACTTATGATCTTGGACTGAACTGGTTTGGGATGGTTTTTTAATGTACAACTACCCTTTATATAAAACTCTCTCTTAGACACACATGATTGTTTTTGGATTTGTTTCTCTAGTCTACCCAGACTAACACAACTATCCTCACACTTGCACATTTGTAAAAATATTTTGAAACATTTAATGGAGTGCTCAGCATAACACAATAGTATTTTTGTAGACTACTTCTGGGAACTTTAGATGGGTTACCTGACACAGCAGGTAACCTTCAGCAGTATCCCTTGAGGATACAGAGGTTGTGGGCCATATCAAGTAATACTGTCAGAAGGAGGTCATACCAAAATAACTGTCTATAAAACAATTTTCAGCAGAAATTTAGTATTTTCTATTAAAAAACCCATCCCTATAGTTAGTTATAATAAAAAAATTCCATACACTTATATGTATGAATATGCTTATAAAACTAAAACTCTATGCTAGTTAAATTTTTGGCCCTTCCAACAAACTCTTGTTAGAGCTGTCATTATTAGTCGATTATAATGACACTTAGAATCAGGACATGCTGCAAGCATATGTTGCAATTATGCAGTGTTGCTGATGTTTTTATCATTACTGATTCTGTCATATTTTCATACTATTTAGCCATAATTTTGAGGTAATTAGTCTTGGTGGACTTATAACAAAAATATTCTTGGGAACAAAGTATGAATTAAAGGAAAAAAAGGGGGGAATAAAAAATGGTTTCCACTACTAATAATGTTATAACTAATAATGTAATTCATTATAGAAATATTTTATCAAACAATTCTGTTAGTATTGATATAATATTAGAAATATTACATTTGTGCAATTTATATCTCTATCTAGCACATATTAGATTATTAAAAATGAAAATAAATATTACAGAGTATTTTGTATGCTCTTGTATGGGAGACGGTCCATTAGGGGGCGGGGTAGGAGGTGATGCCATGAGTTGCTGTGCTGAGTGACACCAAGCACAGTGATAACAGCCTCTATCCAAATCAGCACTAAACCTATTTTTCATGAGTAATAACAATATTCTCACATAGTGTCTTTAATTCCTGATTCTTAGCCTATACAGTCACCCAACAATGCACTCTAAATATTAGAGTTTGTTTTATGTGCAAATTAAACTAGAAACAAGAACACAGCAAAAAACAAAAAAAGAATCCAGAATCTTGACTCATACTATTCCAATTGATTGTCCCCATGTAACCATCCAAGAAAGACTAAAATTTATAGTGGCTTCAAGAGGATAAACAACTCAGATTTTCCAGTTCTAACCAGTGATTCATTGTTTCTCTTTTCCTGCTCTTTAGAATTATTTTTTCTTTTATCGCTTTTGTTATGTTTTGTTTTTGATGAGGGAAGCTGTAGATGCCAAAGGATGGGGAAAGTGTATTGATTATGACTCTTTCAGTAGCTTGGATCTGGAAAGGCCCTTGGCAGCATTTGAGGTGTGAGGTTTCTTTAGGTATTTACAAAACTCCCTGTTTCTTGGTTCATTCTTGTACTTTTTCTAAATTGAAAGGGAAGAGAAAATAATGGATTCCACAAAATTTTTAGAAAGAAAATGAGTCATACATTATATTTTCACTATTTTGAGATCCAGAAAATTATGGGAAAGATTTGAGTTTCACTAATTTGGGACTTATGCTAAATCAGCAAAATGGCAGTAGATATTCATCTCTCACTAATAGTTAAACTTCCCTTTAACTAACTGTTAAAATACTCATATCAAACCTGAGATTTCATTGCATTATATTTAATTGTCAACACATTCTTTAACACAACAGATAAATCAATATTAATTAATAAGCTGATTTTAAGCTAGTCATTTCACAGTCTTGAGATGGCAAAATTTTGATTAATTCCTTCATAATCAATTGATGATTTCTTTATCCTGAACGATAGGCTTTCAGTGAAATATTTTCTTAAATAGTAAGAAGATCAGCTTTTTAAAAGTACTTATACCTAAGTCATTCAAAGTTAAGTATATTTTCACGTGGTTCCATGTGAGCCAACAGTCTGATTCAGCCAATGGCTTCTCTCATCAACATGGTCAACCAGCTCTCAGGAGGCCGTCTAACATTGAGGACCATACTAAAATAGCATCAAAACATTTCCTGGCAGTTGAATTAACAGAATATGTAAGAAAGCAGATTATGCCTGAGCTTACATTTTGAGCCTCCCACCACCTGAAGTTGAAATGTCATCAACTGCATACAAGCATACCTTTAATATGAAGCTTAAGATGGAGACCTATGATAGTACATTAGCAGTTCTATATTTAGTAGGTGGTACAATTTAACTAACAAATGGGTTAAAGGGTTGAAGTTGCCAAGGATTTTGTCTTGCTTGGATCCACAGTCAATGTTTATGGAAGTAGAGGTCAAGAGAGCGAAAGGCATCTTGCAGTGGGTAAATCTGCTGCCCTCTTTAGAGTTTTGAAGAGGAAGGATGTTTCTTTGAGGACAGAGGTGAGCCTTGCCCAAGCTTGCGGTATGTGGAAGTTGGCTATTAAGGGAGGAAGATCATAGACTAATAGCAGCCTTTGAATGATGATGCTGAAGGAGAATATTGAAAATGCCATGGACGGGAAAAAGGACAAACCAATCTGTATTGGAAGAAGTAAGGCCGTGGTGCTGTGTAGTGCCAAGGATGGAAAGGCTTGGTCTAACATTCTTTGACCGTACTGCCAGGAGAGACCACTCTCTGGAGAAGGACATCATGTCATGTGTGGTTAAGTGGAGGGGTGGTGACCGATGGACACTGTGGCTGTATCCGTGGGCACAGGCGGAGGAACAATTATGAGGCTGGTGCAGGACTGTGCAGTGTTTTGTTCGGTTGTGCACAGCGGCCCTGTGGGTCGGAAGTGACTCAATGGCACCTAGCAGTCATTTGTATTTTAGTGGAATGTTAATTATATGTTTAATGGAGTTTTAATTCTCTTAAGTTTTATTTTAGATTAGGCAAGCAAGATCTATTTCTGGTTATTAAACTGACCCCGGTGGTCATTTCCAGTTAACAAAGAACTTTATCATTATTTAATCGATTGAGTGCACATAACTGACATATGAAATAACTTGAACAAGCATTATTATCTCCAATTTACTATTGTCACAGAGTCTAGGTTACTCAGTTATTGGGTCATCTATAGTTGTGTATAAGTTGAGCTTTTCAGCACATTTTTAATGCAGTTTTGTGGTAAAATTAGGTGCATTGGCTGATGTTTGGATTGTATCTACGCAAGTATATACGGTGCATTTAAACCTATCTCCTCATGTTTTTGCTAACTGAAAGTTTGCTGGTTTGAATCCTCCAAATGTTAATATTTAGCATCTCAGGATATTTAACAATAAATATTTAACATCTCAAAAGCCCTTTGACACAGCTCCCTGCTATCTTATATGGTCATAATGAGTCAATGACAGTGAGATGGGGCTTGTGTATTTTTCTACATCAAAACTCTGATTTTGTGTGTGTGTTGGGGGGGTGTTGTGCCACTCTGAAATAATATGTGTGTTAAATCTAATAACCTCCTTCCTATTAAGATATTCCCATCCACCTTTATTTTCTTGTGTTGTCTCTAGAGGACCTAAATAACACATATAAATCCTCATTTGCAAGCAAAATGCTTTTTTCCCGTTACTACAAATTCTTTAATAATGTACCCTCCATCCCAAAGATGATGAAACTTATTGTAGAGTTATATTTCTTCCATACCCCAAACCATTAAAAATAAAAACAACTGCATGTCATTACTGGTAACATATTGGACAAGGTGTGCATGAAAAATCCTTCATTAAATTCTTAAAATCTTCTGAAATTGCTACAAGCAATTTGGAGGGAAAATAATAAAAATATTTTACATGGTATCCATCTTTATGAAATAGCTGCTTCAACTTGACTGCTTTATCCTTGACGCGATACAAAGACGGAAAACCCAGGCCATCAATGTCTCTTCATTATTATGCTCTCCGCTATAGTAAAATACTTTATCTGGCATCAAAATTACATTAATTCCCTGTTCACACATTTCTTGCAAGAAACAAACACTTCTTTGTGTCTGAGTTTTCCACATGGTTGCCCTGATGAAGCATATGCCATTGGAGAACAAATAAATTGATGCCAGTGAAAAAGAGCAAATTAATTCCAGAACCTAGCTAGAGATAAAAGATGCCATTTTCTTATTTTCTGAAATGCAGCTTATGTAAAATGTCACACTGGGCTTTATTTGTGGAGGAAAAAACAGGCTGCAACTTCATAACTGACAATTTTTCTAGCTTGACATTTTGTCCATTCCAAAACTGCTGAGCGGAATTGTGGGCACCACCTTCCTACCATGTCTGGCTAGACTGTTCAGTAAATCTTAATGTTATTATTGAAGATGAATAAGCCACCCAGGGCTGTGGAAACTTTATTCCAAAAATCCCTGTAATGTTTTGGTACAACGGCAAAGCGCCAAAATCTGAATCCTTCTGAATCAGCAAGAAACGTTTCTTAAAGGACTTATGGTGCTTTCTTTTTCTGGCGAAGCGGTGAACCTGGAAACTCTCCTTGAAATGTTTTGCACTTTTGCCAGAAATTGGAGAATAAAAGGAAGAAACTGTCAATGTTTGTTAATAGTTAGGAAAAATGTCAGTAGGTATATTCTTCATTGAGTAATCATTTGTAGGAATGCCTGATCCAATTGGAATAATGTTTTAATCAAAGAATAAAATGATTTTCATTTCCCATCAGAACATCACAGATACCCAGCTTCTAGGTTCCAGACTGAGACTAAGATAACAGCTTCCCAAATTATTGGATGGGAAGTAAAATAAATAAATAAAGTCAGTTTTAGCACTTACATAAAGTACAATGTGAATGCATTTAAAATATTTGCACATTTTAATTTTTATGGTATTCACTTGTAGCCGTTTTAAAGGTTAGGTTCAGCCTTGACTATTTCTATCGTATCTGGAAGAAGCAGAGTGCTGACCTTGAAATATGACATGCAATCTCTGAAAAATAGCACAGACTTCTTCAATCACTATGCAATCCAGATCCTGGTATATAGGAAAATTAACAAATAATGAGTGGATAAATAAGTAGAAATTGAGTGTTGGCTGTTCGATAAATATTTCCCTTCTCTTGATACATGTTACTATTCATTCTCATCCAGAATGCCCCTAGAAAATGTACTTTGTGCTTGAAACTAATTACTAAGTACAAGTTAGAAGAAGTAGACAGAGGGACAGAAAGTACTTTCACTGGACTAATGCTCATTTTCTATCCCCACTTCTAGAAGCTCTTCTCACTCTCCTACTCTGGGACTCCCATTATTCATTTATTGGCACATTTGGTTGTGTCTCCCACAAGTATCTAAGACGTTATTCATTTTTCTTTATTTTGTTTTTCTTTTGTGTCCTCAAAATGGATAATATTAATTGATCTATTGTTTACAAAAGTCCCAAATCCATGTAATAGGAAAAGAATAGCCAAAAATCAAAACTCATTGTTACCAAATTAATTCTGACTCATAAACCCTACATAGAGCTTATGAGACTATAAATTCCTATGGAGCCAGGTGGCCTTACCTATCTCCTGCAAAGCAACTGGTGGTTTTGAACTGCCAACTGCTCACTTCACAGTCTAGTAGCTACCCAACAGCACCACCAAGAGTCCTTTGGGAAGGATTGTTTCTAATAAAAGTGTTGGAATAACTGGATATTCAGAAGTATTAAGCTAGACCTACACCTCAGACCAACATGAAAACTAACTCAAAATGGTCCAACTACCTAAGTATATTAAATAAAACCATAAAATTCCTATAGAGGTAGTATTTGGAGACCTAGTTTTTAACAACAGATATGTATATTTGACACCAGAAGTCTGGACAATAAAAGACAAAATAGATATGTGGATTTAAAAAGAAATTTTTTATTGGGGTCTCCATTTCTTCCTCTTCCCTCCCCCACCAGCGCTCCCTCATGAAATCTTGATAAATTATAGATTATTTTTCCATATTTTGCACCATCTGCTGTTACCCCCCCCCCCACTTTTCTATTATCTATCCCCCTGAGAGGGGATTCTAGGTTGAGTCTTGTGATCAATACCTGCTTTCTCCCTACACTCTCCCCTAGTCCTCCTGGTATCTCTTCTCTTCTTGTTGATCCTGAGGGGTTTATCTATCCTGGATTACCTGTGTTGTTAGCTCTTTTCTGTAGCAGTCTGCATGCTCTGGTATAATCCATTTGTTAGGTAGAATTGAGATCATGAAAGTGGGATGAAGGAAGCATCAAAGACCTAGAAGAACGTTTATTTCATCAGTGCTATACTGCACCTTGACAGGCTCATCTCTTCTCTGTGATCACTCTGTGATGAGATGTCCAATTGTCTACAGATGGGCATTGGGTCTCCAATTCATCTTGGATATGTTTTTTTTTCCTGGGTCTTAGATGTCTGATACCTGACTCCCCTAATGATCACACAGGCTGGAATACTTCTTCCACATGGGCTTTATTGCTTCAGCTAGATGGCTGCTTGTTTATCTTCAAGGCTTTAAGGCCCCAGATGCTTTATCTTTTGATAGCCGGCCACCTTCAACTTTCTTCACCACATATGCTTTTGCACCTGCTTTGTCTTCGGCAATGATGTCAGGAAGGTGAGCATCACAGAATGCCGGATTGTTAGAACAAAGTATTCTTGTGTTAAGAGACCACTTGAGGTGACGCACAATGTCTATCTGAAACCTTAATTCCTAACACATAGTTATGAGTACATAGTTCTAGTCTCCTCTCACTATACTTATATTTACATATGTACATACCTGTTTTGGGTCTTTACAGATGTCCTTTGCCTCCTGGTTCTTTCCTCTATTTCCTTTTACTTTTCTCTTGTCCCACTATCATGTTTGGCCTTCATTCATGTTTAGTAATTCCTCGCTCCTACATTGTCCTTGATTGAGAACCACTAGAAATCCTATGACCTTCTTTCCACAGATTTTGGTACATTTGTTGTACCCTGTCCCTGAGTTGGTCTTCTCCTTACCTTCCAGACAAAGTCGAATAAAACAACAAAGGTAGTCAAAACCAGCAAAACAATAACAGCAAAAAACACAAAGAAAGCAACAATAACAAAAAAAAAACCACTGACAAAAATGGAAAAACCTATAAATAGTTCAAGGTCTGTTTGTTGACCTTTACAAGTGTTTTTCAGTCAAGTCTGATGGGGTGCCACACTCTGTCTCCAAAGTCTATTTTGGCGTTTCATTACTCTGGTCCCCCTGCTGCTCCTGCTGCTCTGCTGCACGCCCTCAGCGTCTCCCCCCAGTGTGATGGGGCCAGATGGTGCACTATTCCTGCACTGTGTCTCCAGTGCTGTGCCCCGCAGTGCCATGATTCAGTGAGGGATGCCATCTTCCATGATGGGGCTGGCCCTATGTTCCTCCCCGTGTGTTGTCAGAGCTGAGCTGGAAAATGGTCTTCTGGGCTTGGTGGCCCAGGTTGTCCTCTCCTCCCTCTCCATCCCTGTGCATTGCTCCCGTGTGCTCTAATCCAACATGCCCCTCTTCCCAAGCTGTGACCCCAGGGTTGTCCCCTGAAGAGCATTCTTCTGAGGTGGGGGAGGGGTGTCCACATAGTTGAGATTGAGGCTAGCCCCACAGACCTTTCTTTTGGTTCCCTGGTACATGCTGTATGTTTTATTCATGCCTTGGTGCACTGGGTTGAAGTCTGGTCTCTCTCTCCCTCTTCTGTGGAGATATAAACAATACCCTCGCTTTGGGTGGGTTAGTGCCCTGCTACCCTCCTACCCAGATGAATGGATTTTATCTAAATTAAATTTGGTATTGTTGTTCAACAAAGGACTTTAACAACAAAGTGAAAATATAACCTATGGAAGGAGAGAAAATTTAAAGGAAATTTTTGGGATAAGGATTTAACCAGAATATATAAAGATCTCCTACAAGTTTACAACAAAAGGACAACCCAATTTAAAAATGTGCAAAAGAATGGAATAAGCATTGCACAAAAGACCTACAAATGGCCAAGGATCACATAAAAAGATGCTCAGCACCTTTTAGTCATGAGGAGAATGCAAATCAAAACCATAGTCAGATAGCCCTTCAGTCTTCCCCATCAGGCATGCCTGCAAATGACTACTCAAAAAGTCAGGAAACAAGAAAGGTTAGAAAGATGGAGGGTGAAATTAGAATTTATTGATTGATGGGACTATAAAATGGTGCAATCACTGTGCAAAATAGTCCTGTAGTTCCTCATAAAGTTGAACAGAACTATCATTAAGAAAAAAAAAATCGCACCCTCGCTGCCATCAAGTCAATGCTGACGAATCGTGGGTGAAGAGAGTAGAAGGGCACCCCGTGTGTTTCTGAAACTGTAAACCCCTAAGGGAGTCAAAAGCCTCATCTTTCTTCCATGGAGTGACCGTTGCTTTTGAACTGCAATCCTTGTGGTGAACCCGCTATTGCAACACTCTCCAGTCCACCATTGGCTCTTTCAGAACTACCACAGGATCGAGCAAATGCACTCTTAGTGATAGGCCAAGAGACTTGACAGCAGTGGTGCAGAATATGCATCAATGATCACGGAAGCACTTATCGCAATAGCTAAAAGGAAATGACAGAGATGGCCATCAACAGATGAATGGATAAACAACATGTGATGTGGGCATGCAATGGACTCTAACTCAGACCTGAAGAAAGGAAGTCCTGGGTGAACCTTAAAATATTTTGCTGTGTAAAATAGTCAGTCTCAAAAGGACACATCTTATATGATCCTACTCATATGAATTGCCTAGAATAGACAAAATGTATGGAGAGTAAAGTTTATTAGTGGTTTCTAGAGGTGGAAGTAAGGGAGAAATGGAGAAGCAATGTTTAGGAAGCAGTGCATTGTGTTTATGGAGAAAAGGTTTTTGGCAATGATATGGATAATGATTGAATAGCAATGATTAACATAATAGATATCACCAAATTAGACACTTGAATAAGAATGTTGACTTGGCTAATATTTTTATTATACCAGGGGGGTTCAAAATGTCTGTGGAAACTTTCCATTATTATTTGAACTTTTCATTACTTTTGTATTCCATTTTTTCGCAAACTTTCTGAAGCCTATAAAAGTATAGAGGTTGGATAGCCTAACTCAGCCCTGGTGGTGCAGTGGTTGTGTGCAGGACTGCGGCCCACAGGGTTGACGGTTCAAATCCAGCAGCAGCTCTCCAGGAACAAAGCTGGGCTTCCTACTCCCACCAGGGCAGTGATGCAAAAAAGGAAAAAAAAAGTATAGAGATTGTAAGAGTAGATTTAAAAAAACATATCCCAACTGTATTCTAGCTGCAAAAGATGCACTAGAGCTAAAGTTTAAATAGGTTAGATGTAAAAGGATTGAAAACTAATTCCATTTATATAGTAATCAAGAGGGCACTGGAGTGGCTATATGCTGGTATCTAATAATATGGGCATTAGTTCAAAATATGAGTATAAAAAATAAAGACCATTATCAATTGGCAAAAGGGTCTGTACATGAAAGAGACTGTGTTAGTCTGGGTAGACTAGTAAAACAAATTCATAAACACGCAAATGGATATAAGGGAAAGTTTTACATACAAGAGGAATGGAACATTGGGAAAGCATCCCAACCCAGTCTAGTCCAAAGTCATAAGTCCGATATTAGCCTATATGTCTGATACCCATCTATAAAGTCTCTTTCCGACTTACAAAGCACGTGTGATGACACCAGGACATTCACAGGTGAGTGGGTGCAGAATCTTGTGTGTCCCGTGGCAGTAGAAGCCTCTCAGCACTTGCAGGCGTCTCCCCATGGCCTCCCGGGTATCTCAGCACTGGCAGGAGTCTCCAAGTGCCTTCTCCGCCCCCACAGGTTTGCCCCCATCAGGGCAAGCCCATCTGGCCTCTTCTCTGGCTCCTCCATTCTCCAGGAATCAGGATCCATCAGCATGCTGTTATCTAGTCTGGTCGGAAGACCAACTCCAAGAGACTGATAGTCAAGTCTCTCTTCTCCAATTGGGATATACCAAGAGACTTCCCAGAATTCTCAGGAGAAAGCAATGCCCACGCAGAGGCACCATTGGCTATCTCCAGAGTGACAGACTAGACTGCACCCTTATCCTCCCAATCATGAAATTGACATCAATTACGTGACCGCCACAGAGACAAAGCAAGTCTCAGTAAATTTTTTAAGTTTGAAATTATACAAAGTCTCGGCTGAGCCCTGGTGGTGTAGTGGTTGTGTGCAGGACTGTGGCCCACTGGGATGGAGGTTCAGGTCCAGCAGTGGCTCCACAGGAGCAAAGGCTGGGCCTCCTACTCCCACCATCAGAGGGCAGTGATGCCAAACAAAAAAAAAAAAAGAAATTATACATAGTCTCTTCGTTGGTCACACTTGGATGAAACTAGAAATCAATAGCAGAAATTTTACAAATGCAATAGTGCATCAAAATGTTCACAGAAAATACCACTCTCTTTTCATTCCATTTTTCTATTTATTTTTCGAAGCCAGTCTCTTATGTGGAAATCAAATACTGTGAAGCAACAATGTGAAGACACCAATGGGCCAAAAAAGAAATAATAAGGGAATATCTTAGGAAAACATGAACCAAAGGCTCTTAAAGACTGAAAGAAACCATTAAAATGGATGTGCATTTTTATGTATTGCTATGGAAAGATGTTCATATTATATGAAGGTCTGGAAATAAAAAGGTGATCAAATGAAGAAGATGTCAACAGGCTTCCTGTAAAATATCACAAGTATGGGCTGAGCCCCGGTGGCTTAGTGGTTGTACACAGGACTGCAGCCCATTGGATTGGAGGTTCAAATTCAGCAGCAAGGCTGGACCTCCTGCTCCCACCACCAGAGGGCAGTGATGCCCCCCAAAACAAAAAAAAATACCACAAGTACATACATATATATGAACAGAAAAACATCTGAGTAGGCAGAGGGCAAAGTGCTCATGATGCATATCTCAGTTGATCACTTTTGAGATTAGTGTAATTTTCTTCTTTCTGTTTATCTATATTTTCCTGTGTATAAGTGTCACTTGCATAAATTTTGAAGTTATTTAGAGTGAAAAATAAATAGGTGCTGAGATAGGAAGCTAATTGCTAATACCATTATTGCTTTTTTGCTATTTGTAGGCATAAAACAAACAAGCCAATGAAGAAAAAAAGAAGTTTTTTAAACCAGTAAAATACCATTGAGTGTTACAAGAAAGTTGATTGTAGTACAGATTCTTTAAGAAGTTCAAATCAGAATGTTGACCTACTGCCTCACATTTTCTTTCACATGGCTTACCGTTGAATAGCATACTTCAAGATGAAAGCAAATATTAAGAAGCACTATTTCAGGTAAACAATTAATTCATTGTTAACTGTATTTAAAGCAAGCATTTCTGGTGACTGACCCTCTAGAGAAGAGAAAGGAACTTCCTTCTTGGACAATCTGGGACACGGTAAGGCTCTCTCTAGTGCTTGCTTTGTTTTTGCATGAGATTAGCGTCAAGGATTCAAATGTTATGGGACTGAAAATCAATATCTATTTCTCTCTGGAGTCTTGACTTTATTCTGATATGAAGAAACTTTTATCATTTCAAAAGCTCATGTAAGCTTGGTGGTGAAAAACTCAAACCCAGTGATGTGAATTTGAATCATAAAAGACAGATTGAATTGGCAATGGGAAGCCAACAGAAGTGGTTGGGCTGCTAACCACAGTGACACCAGTTTGAAACCACCAGCCACTCAGCAGGAGAAGAGGATGCTTTCTACACCTGTGAAAGAATTACAGTCTCAGAAACCCACTGGGGAAGTTTCATCTTGTCCTTTAAGGTCATTATGAGTCAGGTAAGATGCAATGGCCCTGAGTTTGGGTTTGGTTTTTTTTTTTTTCTTTTGGAGGGGGTTATTAGTACCAAATATGGATCTTCTTTTTGAAAGAATTTTGACTGAGAACTGTTCTGCCCACAAAGCAGAGACAGAACTGGCAACACTCTTTTCTTTATTTTCTGGAATATAAGATGTTACTCAATAGGCAGGGTGAAAAACATAATTTCCAAATAAAAAAATTTTGATGATTAATTGATGCTTGCAAAGCACCTTAAATTTCTACAAAGAAACCCAGTTCCAGATAATCCTTGATATTTCCAAGAGGGACTTCTCCCTGGGCTGATGCTGGTGTTTCTTCACTTACAAGTCAACATTTCTTTAAATTTTAGTCCATGAGGAACACACCACCACCTCATTTCCTACCACAGATACCATTTTCATAAGATTGAATTCTGTTATCTTTCTTTGAAACCATAAAATATTACAACTCATGTGAGAGTGGTCACTGTGGATTGCTAAGAAAGCACAATTAAGCCTATGCTTAACCTTCTTACTCAGTACTCCATCCCTGTTAGGGATCACGCATTCGAAGAGAGGTATTGTCATTCTGTAGGATGGTGCTATGAGTGATGAAGAGAGAGAGAGATGCCAGCTTTGCCTAGAACCTTTGATGAGGTGAAAACATCAGAAATTATTCACTACAGATTAGTAAGCAAACACAAGTAAGTCTGTGTTTACCTGTCTCATTGGGTTTGACAGTGTACACAAAGCAGTGTGACCTATTCACTGAATAAGGCGATGCTGTGTAGTTCAGCTATAAGAAACACCTACGGCAAGTTGTAAGCTTTCACAGTTGTCTCTTTTCACATTACTTGCTCAATCTGAATGCCGAACAAATATGTGAAGAGGAACATAGCATCGGGATGGGAAGGAGACTCATTAACAACCTATGACATATAAGGCTAACACAACCTTGCAACGTTGACAACACACTTAATGATGAAGGTCAAAGACCATGGCCTTCAGTATGAATTCAACTATATTGAAGAACATCAAAACCCTCACAACTGGATGACCAATAGAGAAAGCATTCAAAATTGCCAACTATTTCACTCTATTAGTATCAACATCCATGGGTCTAGCAATCAAGAAATCAATCAACTTATTGCACCAGATAAAGTACAATACAAGACGCCTCACTGAAATTTTTTAAAAATAAAGATGTCACCTTGACATAGAGATTTCAAATTTTTCACTTAGTTATTGGGATGATGCTTAATTTTATGTGTCAATTTAGCTAGGCAATAAAGCCCAAGTTGTGTCAAGTATTTAATCAGTATTTAGATGTTGCTGTGAAGATATTTTGTAAATGTGGTTAGCATCTCCAGTCAGTTGAGTTTTAGTAAAGCACTATTTCCTCAATATTGCACGTGGGCCTCATCTAATTGACAGAAAGAATTCAAGACCAAAGCTGAGGTTTCCCTGAGTAAGAATAAATTGTGTCTCAAGACTAGAATCAGCTTTTGCCTGAGTTCCCAGTCTGCTGGCCTGCCCTAAAGATTTCAGTCTTGCCAGAGCCCATAACAGTATAAGCCAATTCCTTGAAATTATATATATATATATATATATATATATATATATATATATTATCCATATACTCCACAGTTTCTGATACCAGTTACTCCAGCACCAGAATGAACATAAATCTTCAAAGAGATTTTGAAATTTCAGTGTCCTGCACCAGGGGGCAAACTTCATTGCTTTGACATTTCCCCTGACTTTTGTTGACTCTAACCCTGTCGCTCTACTGCAGAGGTTCCAGTCCCTACTCCAGTTGATGGTTTGCCCTTCTATGATAGCCTCCATCCTCTAACCCAACGGTACTCTCTACTTTATCCAAAGCAGTTGAAAACTTCCTTTTGATCTTAACCTAAGCTCTTTCTGCCTAACTCCAAACCAAGTTGATTCCAACTCATAATCAGCCTAAGGTATAGAACTGAATTGATCCTTAGGGGTCCCAAGGCTGTAAATCTTTATGGAAGCAGGTTGTCCCATCCTTTGTTCATGTTCTGCCTGTCTCAAAATCCCAATGCCATCATGTAGCTATGAGTCTTTCTGCCTAGATATAAAAAAAAACAAACTTAATGCCCTCAACTTGAGTCTGACTTATAAGAGCCCTATAGGATAGGGTAGAATTGCATTGTTTTTGAGACTGCTTAGGAGAGTAGAAGGCTCATCATTCACCTGAGAAGCAGCAGATGGTTTCAAACTGCTGACTCTGTAAGCTGGCAGTCCAACATGTACCTCACTATGCCACATAACTCACTATGCCTCACTATGCCTCACTATGCTCATAACTTATAATAATAAAACTTTTATATAAAAAGCTAAATATCATTAAATCATTCAGCTTTCTAAATTGTTTTTGATACATGAAAGGATTTATTGGAATTTGGAAATCTGGTTTGTTTTCCACCAAACCCCACTTCAAAATTATTGTCTCACTAGAGACTCAAAAAATCTAATTTCATGATGGAGAAATTTTCTTTCATAATCCATCATATGAAGTCAATGTCAACTCATTCTTACCCTACAGGACAAGGTAGAAATGTCCATTGAGTTTCCAAGGCTTACATATTTTCAGCACATATTACTACATCTTTCTCTCATGGAACACTTGCTAGGTTTTTTCAGCCAAGTGCTTTATGACTATGCCACTAGGGTTCCCATTTTATTGTTGTAATAGACATATAATCTGGTCATAAAACAGTGAAACTCATTGACTTCATGGAATCATGATTTCAATAAAACTAAAAATCTTTGAGTTAATATAAAGAGCCTTTGGCTTGACCAAAACATTGGTGGTTTGAACTCTCAGCCCCTTTGTGAGGAAAAAATATTACAGTCTGCCTCCATAAAAATGTACAATTGTGGAAGCTTTGGGGGGGCAGTTCTATTCTGTCCTGTAGGGTCCTTATGAGTTTCAATGACTCAGTGGTCATGGGATTTTTGTTTGTTTAGGGTGTTTTTGTTTTGTTTTGTTTTCAATTTGCTTTGAATTAATATGTTAGAAAATACACAATAGGTTCTGATTGATTGAATTTCCTCATGGTTCAATAGGGTCCTCGAACTTCATTCAACAGCTTACAATAACCAGCTGTGGCAAATAGCATTATTTTTTTCACCATTCTTCCTTCCCTCTTCAACCTATCCATGATTTAGCAGAGTGACTTCCCAATGTGAATGGCTTTGGGCTTGGCCAGTTGACCTGTGGCCAATGAACTGAGAGAGAATGTGCATGTATTGTGTTCAATCAGAGACTTTAAATGCAAATGTGTGTTTTCTTTTCCCTCTTGAACTTCTGCAACCACCTTGGAGAAACTTTGCATCCTGTGGCCCAGAATAAGGAGATATATAGAACAGACCTGAACCCAGCCAACATTCGGGTGTCAAGATGGGAAAACCCAGCTCAGGGACGTCCAACTGAGTCATGCCCAGTCCACAAATATATTAAAACCTATATATTTTCCATAAGAGAAGCCACAGAGACACACCACATAAGTGTTGTCCTGCTAACTACCAGGCCAGTGGTCACCCCCACTAGCCACGCTGGGGGAGAAAGTTGAGCCTTTCTGCTTCCAAAAAGGATTACAACCTTTGAAACCCTATGGTTCCAAGACTGTAAATGCAGGGCCACTCTGAGTGACAATTGACTTGATGGCACTGGACATTTTTGTATTTACTTTGTTTCTAACGTGATTCATGGTAGTTTTCATTCATATTATGTATCTTATATTTTAATAAAGTAAAAGTATGAATTAGCAAAAGAAATAATATATACTCTATAATTTTTGCAACTAGTCTTGGATGGATGTAATGGAAATGTGTGTGTGTGTGCCTTCCCAGTAAGCCAGAAATGTTTCAACTGTTTTCAAACAAGAGATCAGTAGCAAGGTCTTCATGGCTGGCCCCTTCCTTCATCTTAAAGTACAGCCACTTTGGCCAAACTATGAATTGGCCAAAAATAGCATAATTATGTATAAGCTGCTTACTCATATGACTCTAGGGAAAATGCACTAGCCTAGCAATGTGATATGAGACAAACGTGAGGCATTACCATTGAAACTACTCTCCTCTGTCCTATGTTGGCATCTGTGATAGCCGTTCAAAATAACTTGGGGCATCAGAAGTGGCTCTCTCCCACTGGACAGGATAACTTTGGCAAACACATCTGTATAATGTGTGCACTGGGTACATTTCCTTGTTGAATTATTCAATTAAATCTGATAATGAGAGCACATTGACACAGTTAAACACTCAGGTGAATCAAGGATTCACTTTGAAGTGCAGACATTTCTAGAGTCATCTGTGTGTTAACAAGTGATGCTTCTCTCTATAGCCATCCGGGGAGGGAAGAGATTTTAGAAAGGTAAGCTAGAGTTGAGCGTGCTGGAGGCCTTTTCTGGCATGATTTCAAGGAGATGAAAGGTGGAGGCAGTTTTGAGTGTTCATTTGAGCCATCAATCTTTTTTAGAATAAATGTATTGAATTTTAAGAGACAGAAAAGTAAGACCCAGTTCGTAAGCCAATCTTATTCCCCTGAACTCTAACAGGACATAGAGAGATGAATACAGCATAGATATCAGGACATTTGATTTTCTGATCTTCCCTGTGCAAAGCCTTTTCACATAAAACCTTATGAAAACAACAGATTTCTCTTAGCTCAGCTCTCATTCTATAAAATAAGAGAAAGGCTGACTGGCTCCCATGATTCCCACAATACCTATTGCAATGCATATAAAAGTACTGTGCAAATTGAAAGCAAACACATTTTTGAGTGATCTATAAGTGCATGTGTGGGTAATGTCTATCATTAAACATGATGTAGACATTACGACATGTGTCCCTCACCCTCACTGTCCCCAGAGCAGGCGCACCATGACTCACCATGGTTTGGTACTCTGCAAATGCCAGACTGTAGTTTTATTAATCTGGGCCATTTATAATTTCTCAACAGCATTTTGGTCTTCATTATCTACCCCAGTACAGAAAACACAGGTAAATAGTCCTCATAACAGAGTAGAAGCCATTCACAACTGGCACTTATTGACCCATTCAATGGCAGCCTTTGGACTAGACATTTTGCATATATCATCCCTACAATGGTACACTAAGTACAATCCCCATTGTACAGGCCAAAAAACTGAATATCAGAGATTTTTTGAGACTATGAAGACCATATCATTAGTTAAATTAAAATGATTATGTATGTTAATGGATAACATGTTTTAAATAATTAGATGTTCCCAGGCAGCAGTGTAGTGAAGCAGAATTAAAGGCATCAATCAAAATATAGCTCAAACACACTGCCATCAAGCTTATTCAGTCCTACAAAGGATTCCCCAGACAAACTCAGATAGGCATTAGCCCAAGGAGAGGCTGGTGGGTTTGCCGTTCACAGTGCAATGCTTTTGCCATATTGACCAGGGCAACTTCAAAACATCCCTAAAACCAACAAACAAACCAACAAAAACTCAAGCTCAGCCTCCTTGCCCTTAATTCAATTGAGTCAAAATTTATTATTTTAGTAAATGCCCAGGCGATCCTCATACATCTTGCTAAAATGTAGATTCTAAGTCAGTATATGTGGGGCAGAAATGAACAGTATCAGTGGGGAAAGGAAGTGTGGTCAAAGGAGAATGAATTGGTTCAAAGCCCTGATCAAAACTAAACCTTTGTCTGCACAAAAGTGTGTAGATAGAAAACTTAAAAATCATGTGAATATTTATTTCTTAGCATAGGAAATCAGTTTCGTCCTGTAAGATGTTTGTCTAGTTTAAATCTTTATATCTAATCTATAAAGAGGGATTTTAAAAATCAAAAGTCTCATGTTCACTTGCTGTTGAAATCATACCTACCTAAGGAAATCTATTTTTACATACTTTTTGCCCTGACATGAATTCATAAAGGACAGGGGCAGAATTGGCGAGAGGTAATGCAATATAATCTTTGAATACTAATATATGTATATATATAATTAGGTCATTGCATGAAGACATTAGAAAAGTGAATTTATCCTGAGATTGTGAAAATATGTCACCCCTGAATTTAGCTAACCTACCCAAACCAAGGACAACTCCCGGGGGCCCCTGCAGGATTGGGTGGTGCCTCGCCCTAGATGTCCTGAGGCTGTCTGCACTTGTGGAATCAGACTGCCTCATCTGTCTCTTCAGGGCGTCTGTGGGTTCATTTGGCAACAACATCATATCATAAGGGAGCCTTGAACTAATATAAATTGGATGTTATTTCTCCACTGACAGTCTTATGACTGTAATCTGATATCTTGGATGAGTCATTCAGATGTGTTTTCTCATCATGATGTCTCATTCATAATCGGGAAAAGGCCCTTTTGTTAACCATCTTCTCTTCTCTATGAAGAAATGAGAATCCAGACAGATGAAGTGACCAGATTGTGGTCAGTCAGCTGGCCAATGTCAGAGCTAGACTTAGACATCATGTTTTCTTTCTAACCTAAAATTTTCAAATTGAAGTTTGGAAAACACAGTATCCTTTTTTCCCCGTGTGATAATTAAGAAATGAATGCTAACTTGAGAAACTCGTATTTTCCCTCAAGTCACATATTATCGAGAGACTTAAAGTGTAAGCCTTAAAATTTATTTGGTAGATCTCATTTAAATAAAAATTGTTTTTAATCAAAGACTAAAGCACCAAGTAGCCCTTTGTGACTTACAAAGGACCTCACCTTTAGAAGGGTACTTAGTTCTCACTGTACTGCTATGGGCTTCTATTATGATGCTTATTTTATAGACTAGGAAACGGTCATTCAAAGAAACATCATCATCCAATTGCTGGATGACAGAGCCAGATCTCTAATGCATGCTTTTTAAAACTCAGCTTCATCACTTCCTCTCTTGCAAGCCATTTCCTCATTTTTCTCAAAGAAGAATTGCTTAACTGCCCTCCAATTCAAGCTCTCCCTTCTAGAGTGGAGAGTTTTGTTTCGGACATGGTTGTCCGAGCTACATTCTGCAGCTACATTCTCCACGCAACTACCTCTTGGCTGAGACCCCGTAATAAGCACGCGTCAGTGCAATGGATGCGGAAATGTTAAGTGTCAGAAGCAGACATGTCTTCTCTACCCTCTCTCCCTCTTTCTCAGTCTACTGGCTTCGAAGACACATGCTGAAGATGGCAGAGCCACTGATAGCCTGTACCCTGAAGCATAGCTAAGCAATGGAACCTTCCATCTCCCACCCAATGCTTTATTAACCAGTACACCCTTATGGAACTATTACATGAAAAAAAACAGCTGCTTTGCTTGAGAAAATTGCAGAGACTATGAAGGGTGTTTTTCAGAGCAATTAGAAATGTGCTAAGTAAAATGAATATATTTTTCATTGGAGACTAGATTTCAAGCGTCTGTTCTTCCTCTGGAATCTCCATGAACGCTTGTTGACTAACTGACTTTAATTTGGCTAGATAGGGACACTCTGTGGAGTCATTAACCTATGACCTCCCTTTCTGTCCTTTAATTTCCTACTCGTTTATAATGAATGACAATTTAATTATCATTATTATCCCATATTTCTAGTTGGAAGAAGAAAATGACATTGTTGAAGAATTCATTCTACTTGGATCAAAAATCAACATTGCAAAATGCAGTCGAGAAGTAAAACAATGTATTGCTTCAGGAAAATCTGATGCAAAAGACCTCTTTAAAATTCTAAACTGGCAAACATGTCACTTTGATGACTAAGGCACAGCTACCCAAAATACAGTCTCTTCATCCACTTCATATGCATGTGACAGCTGTACAATGATAAGAAGATACAAAGAATCAGTGCATTTGAACTGAGTGTTGTGACAAATATTGAATATAACCTGGACCACCAGAAGAACCAGCAAATCAGCTTTAAGGAGCACAACTGAATACTCCTTATGGCTGAGGATCTCAAGATTGCTCTTGCTTAGCTTGAACACATAGCCAGTTAAGACCAATCACCAGAAATGTATGTCCTGTTTGGGGGTCAGAGAAAATGAAGAAAACCTTCAATGGGATGGATTGATGCACTAGGCTCAACAATGGACTCAAATATATCAGCAAGAATAGAGATGGCCAGGACCAAGAAATTTTCATTCTGCTTGAGTTAGAGGCAACTGGAGGGAAACTAACACAAAAACAACAGTAAATGTGTCATAAGGTCCCCTTTATAACATTGTTCATGATAAATAGATCTCAATTATATATATATATATATATATATATATATAGAGAGAGAGAGAGAGAGAGAGAGAGAACTGTGTGTTAGGCATTGAGCCACTAACCACAAGGTTGGCCATTCAAATCCAGCAGTCACTCCTCAGAAAAAAGATGAGACTCTTTGCTCTTCTACAGTCTTGGAAACCTTGAATAAAGTCACTATGAGGAGAAACCCATCAGAGCATTGGGTTTAGCTTGGGGTATGCATTCTACACTTAAATACTTCCCATCTCTTCACATGATTTTGAGAAACATCTACATCTCTGACTGGGAAGGGCAGTTGTAGTCTGAAATTACTGAGGATTTATTAATTCTCCTAAGTTAGTCACTCATTCAAGGGTTTCCCTACAAGATGATAACACAGAAGCCTTACCATCTAGCATGCTGCCTCAGCTTCTACTCTTCATCCCTCCACTGGCTGTTCTCCAGGTACTCATCCCAAAATGTGGCTTAAGGTACCATGCCAAGAGCTCCAATCTTCCTCATTTTCCCAGCATGCATGAAAGGCCTGGGGCTCTCTTTGGTAATCATAAGTTCCTGATATGGTTCCTCTGGAAGTAGAAAGAGGGGGAAGGCTTGCTTTTCAGAAAAGTACCTAAGGAGATTATGTTGAAATTTTCCTTCTCGACCCGAAACTGTGAACATTCTACCCCAAACTAGAAGGTGTTGTTTCTATTTAATATCTCATGTCTAAAAATATGAGTCCAAAGTCCGAGGGGAAGGAAAGAATTGTCAACCAAGGACCCACCATGTTGAATGATAAATACTCCAAGTTATTTTTGGAAAAAAATCCTAAAAGAGAGTTTGGTCACTAAAGTAAATCCCCATAGAAAAAGAAATAAATCTCTATGACATCTGTTAATCCACACCATTTCCCTTCAGCACCTCCTCCTGCCCAGTTCCCACATCTTTGCTGTCTTCCATTGCTCCTTTTCTTTGGTGTTTTTTGGCCTTTACAGAATGACTTAGCCAGCAGATGGTACCCCAAATTACCTAAGGATATCACCTCCAGCTCAGTGTATGAGGACTGGTGAACTCAAGCATCCAGTCCAGGCTCTGAAATAAGAATTAGCATAATCAAAAGGGCGCTTTTCTCTTGGGCTCACTTCACTCATTTGTTTAACAAATATATGCCATTTACACTGTGGTGCCAATGTTTTTTAAGACATTGGAAAAATGAGATTAAAAAATATATACTCTGTATCTCTCTAGTCAGGTGGAAGTGATATCCTTAGGCGCCCATCCCTAAAATGGATGGGCTCGGCAACTGAAATATATAAAATGAAAGCTGTAGCACCAATTAATCACCAAGACCCACATGTCAGAACACGTGGTGCATATGAATCAGGAAAGGTGTGTTCTTATTTTGTTTATTTGTTTGGGGAGAATTGCCCTCTGATAGATCATCAGGAATATGAATGCAGCATGTAGCACCTGGAGAGACATCCTTGGGCTGCATTCACCATGAGTGTCTAGAGAACACAGAGTAAGACAATAATGAGTCACAATCTAACTATATCCCAGAGTTCAGGGTTGAGCTTTTCAACTGAAGTTGTGGTTGAGGAAGCTAGGGATCATTATTCTGTGGAGAGCCGCGGATGTGATGAGTCTGAAACAGAGGGCTCAGAAGACTTCAGTGGGGTCACGAGTTACTGTTGATGGCAGAGTCTGACCCATAGTTACTGTAAGTACAACAGAAAGAAATACTGCCCTGTCTCATGCCATCCCTACAATCTCTGCCATGTTTGAGGCCATTGTTGCCATCACTGTGTCAGTCCATTCCATTGAGGGCCCTCCTCTTTTATGCTAACTCTCTACTATGTCTGAGGTTCTTCTCCTAGCACAGTGGCTTTCAACCTTCCTAATGCCTCGACCCCTTAACATAGTTCCTCATGTTGTGGTAGTCCCAACCATAAAATTAATTTTGTTGCTACTTCACATCTGTAATGTTGTTACTGCTATGAATGGTAATGTAAAGACCTTGTATACAGGATGTATTTTCATTGTTACAAACTGAACATAATTAAAGGATAGTGATTAATCACAAAGCAATATTTAGTCACATGTGGGGAAATATTCATTTCTAATTATAAATAAATGAAGTTTTGTCTTGAAGTGTGGAGTGTGTAGCATGGGGTATATAGTACAGTCTTACTGTAACAACAGTAAACTATATTGCAACAGTTTGCAACAGTATTTGTAAAAAACCAACAATGGAAAGGTTGAGATAACTTCTTTCTCACCAGATCAGCATATATGCCTGGAGATGGATAGAGGAGCAGTGTCTTGGTTCCTAAAACCATCAGAAATATGTGTTTTTTGATGGTGTTAGGTGACCCCCGTGAAAGGGTCTTTCAACACCCAAAGTGGTGGGGACCCACAGGTTGAGAACCACCATCCTACGATTAAACCTTCTTTATAACTTTTAAACCTTCTTTATAAATAAACCTGAAGATTTTTCTGGCTATAGATACTTCACCTCAGATATTTTTGTTCTTCTCACAGTCAATGTTCTTCACCAACACTATAATTCAAAGGCATGGATTCTTCTTTGGGCTTCCCTACCCATTGCCCAGGAGCCCTGGTAGCATTGTTCATTGGACTGCTAACCACATGGGCGCCACTTTGAAGGCACCAGGTGTTCCACAAGACAAGGATGAGTCTTTCTTTTCCAGGAAACAGCTCCAGTCTCAGAAAGCCTCATGGACAGATCCACTACATTGTCCTGTAGTGTTGTCATGAGTCAGATGAATTTGATGGCAGTGAGCCATTCGCTTGCTTTCATATGCACAGGCAGCCATAGCAAGCACCACAGCTTGCATAAGGCACACGTTGTCTCTCAAAATCACCTTTTTTGCCTTTTTAACTCTTTAAGGGGATCTTTTGCAGCAGATTTGCCCGAGGCATTACACTGTTTGATTTCTTGACGGATGCTTCAGTGGGTAGATTCAAGTGATATTAAACCTTGGATGACTTCAATCTTTTCCTGTGTTTGGTCCCTTGGTGAAAATTTTTGTTGTCTTTATGTTGAGGTGTAATTCATATGGAAGGGTAACTGTCTTTGACCTTCATCAGTAAGTGCTTTAAATACTTTCTTCCCATTCCAAAGATGAGCTTATGTAATTTGCATACCACTAATTGTTAATGAGTCTTCCTCCAGTCCTGTTGCTGCAGTCATAAAGACTGAATTGTGACAGTTACAACTCTGAGGCAACTCTTTCCTGATTTTAAATCAGGCACTCAGTCCCTCTGTTCTCGCTGAAGCACTGTCTCTTGATCCACATACAGGTTGTACATGAGCACAATGGTAGGTCCCCGTTATAGCTAGATTCACATTCCGTTGCACCATAGGTCAAAGCATATTCCCCCAAATGTAGCAATTTCAAAGCAACTGTGCAAACTCAAGTTCCACTATGGAACTTTCACTAATTTTTTGGCTAGTTTGAAGCAAGAGTGGGTCAATCCATTAGTCACCTTGAACTCTTCCTGCTTTACATTATTGCCTCTTGGTTCTCTTCCCTGGAGGTTCTCCAGACAGCTGGACTGCATTGTGGGGTAACACACTTCTCATTTTCCCCACAAACATCCTTGATTGAAGGCAGATGACACATGACCTTAAACTCACCTTTAGGACTCTTCGCATTATTCACACAGACAGTAAAAGCCCGGGTTAGCACAGCTATGTTGTAGCATGAATGTTATTCCTATCTTCCAACCCTACAGGTCATGGGTTATTTTATAGAAATCCAGCTGTTGTACATTTCTGGGATATCAAAACCAGATTGAAAATATGTTTAAGTTAAACATCTAGGTAATTAGACCCTGAGCTCAACTGCTAAGAAAAGTCACACTCTTATGAAAAGCTTTTATAAATAAGATAGACACTCACCTGCCTGACAATGTTTAAACACAGTTTACCGTAAAATAGAGCTTCCATGACCTTAGTGCTGCTTCTCAATTCAGACTAGACCGGAACATGTACACAGGAATAGGTAAGAGATGGGAGCTCACAACACACAGAATCCAGGTACAGGAGTGGGAATAGTGATACCAGCGATACCAGAAGGGTAGGGGGAAGAGGAGGAGACAAAGGGAGAAAGGGGAAGCTACTCCCAATGATCGACACATAACCATACACCCCTGTACAGGGGTAAAAATGACAGAAAACATAGGGAACGGGAGACAGCAGTCAGTGTGAGAGATAAAAACAGTAACAATATGCAGTCAGGGGGTTATGAGGGTGGTGAGGGGAGGGAGGGGGCAAAAAGAGGAGCTGATAGCCAAGGGCTCAATAGAAAGTAAATGTCAAGAAAATATTGAAGACAACATATGTACAAGCATGCCTGATTCAATTGATGTCTGAATTGTGATAACAGTTGTATGCGCCCCCAATAAAATGATTTTTTTATTAGAACTTTTTAATGTCCCCTCCAAAACTGTACATGCAGAGCAGGTGAGGACTGGTATTCTCTTCCATGTTACATTGCCCTTTGCTGTTGTGTTCAGGGATTCTGGGGGAAGGGGATGTAAAAATCTACAGTAAATTGTACCTAGAATTTGGTTCATTTATCACATCAGAGATGTTGAAAGATTTTAAAATCTGACCACTTCTTGCTTCATTAAAATGGTTTGATCCTTGTGACATTCTTTTCATGGTTTTCCATCCCTTTCAGCCTCACCAGTTATATTGAGTTTCCACCCCGTGACGGAGTCTGTACTCCTCACAACTCTAAGAAGTGCTAGAATTAGCGTCCCCATTTAGCATATGGGGAAATTGAGGCTGGACACAGTTATATGGCTTGCCTAGTGGTAATGATGACTTTTTTGTTTAATCTAAACTAAGGCATCTGGAATTTCTTTTCTGACCTTAGGACTGAGGTGAATTCTGCATTTATTGCATTTTATTTCAAGTGGAAACACACTAAGCCCTCGAATCATAAAACCTGTCTATTCTACTCTATCTGCTCTGTTCTTCCTGCCCACTGACGTCACTCTCCTCCTTTCTCTCTGTCCCATGGACATCCTTAGCATGCCGATCTTGGGATTCAAGTCCCAGAGTGTTCTAACAATGTTCTAGAAACCTCTGTTTTCACCCCTCCTCTTCCTCTTAGCCGGTTGCACTTCCCACCTATTCCTCTGGTCAATTAGACACCCCACCCCCACCCTCCCTACACGCCGTCACCCTGCCTCTGATCACCATGTACTTCAGCCTCATTGTCCAGAGCCAATGGACAAACATGAGTACTCTATCTGATCAAACCTGTGTTCTAGGAGCTTTGATTTGCAAGAAGTCCTGAGAGCTTTTATGGCAAAAGGAGAACTTTCTCTGCTCCCCAAAATACTATTGGGCAATTTTCCAAACTCTCAATGATGTAATCTATTCCACAGAGGGGGAGACAGGGAGGGGATCCCACTATTGGGAGCACTTTCTGCACCTGACACCGTCTTAGTGGCATCAGGTTACACATTCAGTAAAGGTTTCTGCCACACATGCTGTAGCAATTAAACACATGGCAATGTGCAGGTCAGGACCCCTCAGGATCATCCAGTCCACGACTTAGTGCAGTATTTGGAGCAGTCCAAACCAGAGAGGTCCTTGAAGGCAAAGGGTAGATCTCATTCGCCACAAAGACTGTGACTTTCCTGAGAGTGACAACTCTGGCGGGGAGAAATAGGGGCCCAGAATTCTATTGTCACAACTATATTTCTACAAAAATGATGCACATGTTATGTGTTTTTGCAAACCACGCAAGCCCCTCACACATTAATCTTTGCTGCATGCTATATGTGTTCTATGGATGTGCTTGTTACATAGGAAAATATAGTATTCTTTCACCTTCAAACTCCCTGTCAAGCTCTGATAACTAACCTCCAAGAGGGCTGGCCTGAAGCACGGTCTAAAACAGTGTACATAAACTTGAGATGTCTTATCGGACAAGAGACTGCAGCTGAGAGAGAGGAGAGAGAGAGAGAGAGAGAACGAATTCAGGAGTCCTTATCCCAGGTATCCCATTGAAACCAAGGGTAGTTATTCCTGTTGGAAATGCCTACCACTCTTGACTCCAAGAACTAAAACAGCAACAAAAGCATTCCTTTTGAATCTGTTTGTGCCTTCACCTTTTCCAAAAACTCCCACATGCGGTAGAATTCCCACTCTTTCCCCTTCTCAATCATGCCCTTCCCTTGCTGACTCTCACTGGATAGTAACATAAGCCAGAAATTAACTGTCTGATGTTAACAGCTCCGAAACATTAGTGGCTTTTCACAAGAGTTAGCCTACTCGGATTGATAAATGCACTTCCTCTGTGCCTAAGGTCGCTATCATTTGGAACAGATTCTGTAGCAGTGGATTTGGGGTGTGTTCAGGAATCTTCGCTGAGAATCAATCAGCTCCTTGGCACAGTTACTGGCAAATAGCAGTCAGATATCTAGACCTACTTTTCCTCTCTGCCTCCTACAAATTCTTGAAGACTAGATTTGAAAAAGTGCTTCTGACTTGTTTGGTTCTGCAAGTTGTTGTCTTTTATTAAAGGAGATAAAAAAAACAAGTTCCTATCAAGGCAGTCTCTAGCTTGATTGAACTTACTTTTGAAAAGTTTGCCTTTAAAGGTGGCAAATGCATTAACACCAAAGAATGTATTCTTTTAGTCAGGATAGAAAATGAAGAGATCTCTGGGTCTAGGTCTTTCAAAGCACCTCTCCTCCCAGTACATAGCGATGGGCTCCCCTCCAATAACATGAAAATCTGGCTTTCCTGTTCTTACAATCGTTCCATGAACTATGTTCAAATGAAGACAGTGAGAGAAGAATGGAATCATCAACTCCACCTCAACTATGTTCTTTATTCTTACCAGATGCCAGTCTATGACTGAAACCAAAACCAAAGCTTAACTCCTTTCCAACTCTGACACACAGCAACCCTATCCCACTGTCCCTGCTTCTGAGACTGCACATCTTTGCAGGAGCAGATAGCCTCCTCTTTCTCTCCAGTAGTGACTGGCAGTTTTGAACCTCAAACCTTACAGTTAAGCAACCCAACACATACCTATTACACCA
The DNA here is from genome assembly GCA_004026705.1 of Nesogale talazaci. Taxonomy (NCBI): domain Eukaryota; kingdom Metazoa; phylum Chordata; class Mammalia; order Afrosoricida; family Tenrecidae; genus Nesogale; species Nesogale talazaci. Next base: position 52,787 of record PVJH01006252.1, read on the forward strand.
CCAAGGATATTATTTTGTATCTTTGCATTCCTTTCATTTTCAGTCACATTGGGACTTAGACTAAGAAGTCCACTTAGTGGTACAACATTAGAGACACCGTTGAAAATTACAGTTAACATTTCTGAATCTGTGTCCTGATTCATTATCTGGATTTTTGGGACAAAGCAGTTATCTGCTTTGCACAGCCCTTAGAGAGAGTATTATTTTAGCACGGAGGCTAAAAGTTGTTCTATGAGACCACTTTCATAATCAACCAGTTGTCAAATAATGCATGAAGGTATGGCCATTGGTCATGAAAGTAGTTGTGTTAGTCCGGGTAGACTAGAAGAACAAATTTTATAGACATGCATATGGATATAAGGCTACGGTTTATGTATTAGAGAAATAGGACATTAAGAAAGCATCCCAATTCAGTCCAGTACAAAGTCATAAGTCTGATATTAGCCCATGTACCCGATAGCAGTCTGTAACGTCTCCTTCCAACTCACAAAGTAACAGGCCAGTGGGTGCAGAGTCCCAGCACTGGCAGGGGTCCACTCATGGCTCCTCGCTTTCAGAGTTCAGGGTCCATCAACAGCATCCAGTGGTGGCAGAAGCAACTCATCGTGGGCTGGGGTCCCCACATGGCCTCTCCAGCTTCAGAGGTCTGGCTCCACCGGGGCAAAGCCATGTGGCTTCTTTTCTGGCTCCTCAGACGCTGCCACCTTGTCTTTTCCATGTTTCATCATCTCCCAGACTAACTCCCAACAACTGGGAGATAGCTTCTCATCTTCATGAGGGAAATATGGCAAGATTTCCCAGACGTATTAGGAGAAAGCGATGCCCACACAGAGACCTCATTGGCTCCTCAATGGCTATCTCCAGATTAACAGACTGGACTCCACCCCAAATCTCAATCATAAAATTAACAAAAGAGGGCTGAACCCCAGTGGCGCAGTGGTTGTGCGCGGGACTGCGGCCCACTGGGATGGAGGTTCAATTCCAGCAGCGGTTCCATAGAAGCAAAGGTTGGGCCTTTTACTCCCACCACCAGGGTAGTGATGCCCCCCAAAAAAATTAATGAAAGAGTGTAAAATTATAAACAAATAATATACCCAGAATGCACATTGATATCACCTGGGAAGAGGAACATGGAGCATACTCAGTTTTCCTCTTGCCTATTTGTATTTAAGGAGCCTGATAGCATAATGGCTACATGCTGGATTACTAACCACAAGGTCAACAGTTTGAAATCACCAGCTTCTCCAGAGGAGAAAGACAGGGCTTTCTATTTCTGAAAAGAGTTACAGTCACAGGAGCAGTTCTATCCTGTCCACTGCTATGAGTCAGCATTGACTCGATGACAATGAACTCGGGAGATCTTTAAATATAGTGCTATGGGTTTAATTGTGTCCCCCCAAATGTGTGTTGAAATCTTAACTCCTCTATATACACTTGTGGATATAATCCCACTTGGAAACATGGCTTTCTTTGTTATATTATAAAAATCATATCAGGGTAGCCTGTGCCTTAAACACAATCACTTTTGAGATTCAAAGAAAGGAGTTTAGCTACAGAGGCAAGGAAGCAAAGACAGAGGAAAGACAGTTGCCATGTGAGATTGCCAAGGGGCCAAAACAGCTGGGGTGAAAGGAAGTGCCACGGGATTTCCTGCCGCATGGAACAGGGAGCGCCTTCTCTTGGGAGGAGCGAGCTTATTGTGGACGTCTACCCTCCTCCACTAGGAGAATGTCAATTTCCGTGTCTTAAAACCCACTCACTTGTGACATTTCTGTGATAGCAGCAGTAAAAAGCCACATAGTACTTATGCTATTGTCTCTGTTCAAAGTCTAGATGTTTAAAGAATCACCAAAAAGCATTGCCACCGTATATAATATTGGTGAATAGACACTACTGGAATGAGGCAGTGTCAGCTGAATATGTCAGCAAGGAGCTACATGAGGGGATAGTGAAAGTGGGCTATGGAGCCCATTGTTCCCTTCATTCCTCAAGAGAGGGGATCTTGCTGAATGTTCTCAACTAGTCTGAAAGCTTGGGAAGCCAACTGCACATAGATCATTTTCCAAAAGGAGACGATTCCAAAGGTTTTCATTAACGGGGCGCCACTGAAGAGCTTAGCCAAGTTTTGTGTCACTTAAATGTGGCTGCAAGGCACCCCCTTCAACCCAGGGCCAGGAGCCCGAGTGCGTCCATTCCATTGACTAGGAACTCTGCATTCCAAGAGAATCAACATGATTTTGTCCCCTCTTCCAGTTATACCCGAGGAGCCATGGTGGCAAGACTTATGCATTGGGCTACTGATTGCAAGCACAGTGTTTCAAACCCACAAGTCACACCACAAGAGAAAGATGAGGCTGCCTGCTCCTCTGAAGATTTACAACCTCAAAAACTCAAAGGAATCCTTCTACTCTGTGCTGTCAGGATTCTACGACTCAGAAACTGAGTAAAGGGCAGGGGGTTTGTTTTTGGTCTTGTTTTTACTATTATTTGCAGCTATTCCTCACTTAGTAGTGATCTCATCTGACACTCTGCATTTGCAACAGCAGTAAAAAAAATCTACACTTCAACTATTTTGCATATTAACGATGCCCATCTGGCAGCTAACCATGCTAGGATCCTTGACAGGGTCCCCAACTGGCAGACCCTATGTGTATGTAGAAAGGAAGCTCATAATTGCATAATATCTCACCGCCCAGGATGGGAGAAGAAACACGGGCTCCACAAGGTGCTGGGATGCCAGGTGGGAGGGAGAGGGACCAGAGGGCCTGGCAAGAGCAAGATGCTTCCCAGAGCTGAAAGAATGAGTAAGCTGAAAGTGTGTAAGAAGCTGAAACTGAGCACGAGCAGTGGCAGCTGGCATTCTAAAGGTGGGCCTTGCATTCTGATCCTAGTTCCCAGCCACACAGGCAGCAAGGATTGGCTAGGCTCTGATCAGATGGAGCACTAAGATGAGACAGTCAGGTGCCTGGGGGCCCACAGGAACCCCATGTTGCCTGACCACCACCACTGCAGACGTAGGCTTCCTCAGTACCACCCAGGCAGGCACAGGTAAGGGCAAGGCAGGCTATCTAGGTAGGGTTGGTATCAGGATGTGAATGGCCAGTGCCATTTGCAGTTGAAGGTCAATGGCAGAAGCTCAGTCTGAGTGCCCTGGACTTTGAAGAAGCTCTGGAGAAATCTCTGGGTTGTTGGGTTTTGTGGGGACAAAAGGGTTGAGGGGAAAAGGACCACCCAATGAGAAGTGGGAAATGAACCTTGTGTGACATCCAGTCCTTCCTGCTCACGGGCAAGGTGCCCCCTGCCCCTGACAAAGCCACCAGGGTGATGTGGGTCAGAATAAGCTGGGGTCAACTATTCTAAATATTTTGTGAGATCAAGAGAAGAGAGTACCCTGGGAATGGACAGTAGGTGGTGCTTAGGGACCGCCCCCCTGGCTCAGTATCCCTGAGCCAGGGGGGAAGTGCTCTCAGAAAGCATGGGAGAAAGTGAGGCAGATGGTAAACTCAGATGCTCACAGTACAGGTGAAAGACTGAGGTGGTGTAGTCATCCTCTGTTTTCACACAACACTGATTTTCACACAGTCCGGACCTTGGGGACCAAAGCACGTCTGTAAGTGAGTGAACAGTGCCAGAGAACATGGAAAGTACACGTCACATCTCTGTGGTTGTCTGTCTGTTTTCCTTCTAAACCTAAAACTAGACTGCATGTTCCAGCCTGAGTTCTGACCCCTGGAGTTGAGCCGAAGTGACTGGAGCAACCTCAAGATCTAGTCTCTAAAAAGCCTCCTCTGTGTAGACCCTCTCTTCTCCACTCATGGCCTAAGAGAGCCAAAGACAGGCACTGGTAGAAGGGCGACATCCCCTTCACTACTGCCCCTCCTTGGACCGTGATATGAACAACAAATAAACTCTTCTAGGTTACCAAAGTCAAGCCTACACTCGCTGCCATTTAGTTGTTTCCAACTCACAGTGACCTTATGAAGAGTCAAAAGGTCTATTATACATCTTTAAAGTAACAGATTCATCTTTCTTCCTCTGGTGGCTGGTGGGTTTGAACCACTGATCTCAGGCTTGGCCGCCCAGCGTTTATGCCACAGCACCACCACAGTTCTTACAAGAGTTAGCCGATCCTGATGAATCCATGTACCTCTCTGGTGTTTAGGAAGGTTCACTGAGGCCCAGTGAGAGTGATGGACCCCACAGGCAGGGTCAGTACAGGATAGTGGGTGAATAGAACCACCATGGAGTTTGGGCTTATCGGGGGATACCCATTACACTCTCTTATGAAAGCAAACACTTTTTGGCATATTTGTGGCTGTGAAATAAGTGCTTTTGTTACCAAATAATAAGGTGGGCATTCCTTCTAATTGCGTGAGTGTGTTTATTCCACCCACCAACGTGGCCTGATGGGACCCCACTGTGTGGTTTTTCATCGGGGTGAATTCCAGCAAAAGAAATGTGGTGATGCAGGCAGTAAGGCCATCTCACCCCCTTGAATCCTCAGTCTTTCCCACAGAACATGCATCCACGGCCAAAGCACTTAGCATCCAGACCCCGTAGGCGCACACAGCATATGGGAAGGTGGGGGTTGGGAGGTGACTTAAAACAGATGAGGGTTTTAAGTTCAGTCTGTGCTCAACAGTTAAATTCAATTTAGAGACTTCCCAAAAAACCTTTCTAAAATTACAAAAGGACCATAAGAAATCGGCTTCTTTTGCGGTTGCAGATTTAATTCTGACGTTGCGTCAAAGAGCTTCCATACCCAGCAAACTGTCGCTAATGGAAACAAGGACAGTTTCTTCTTTGTTGTTAAATACCTACAGCTATTCTGCGCACATTCAGCCCTCGCTACTGTGTTAGATGTGTGAGGCAGAATTGGGATCTTGAGGGACTCAAAGTCTGTCCAAGCATCCACTGAAAATGCTAATGATGGGACTGAGGTGACGCTCTAAAGCCCTTTCCTGGAAAGGAAGGATTCAAGGGCTGAGGGAAATGGAATACGTTTGCAGGGACTGACAGGCGGCCTGGAAATTAGTGACATGGTGGTCTTCACCCGCCTACATTGTTGTTCAGATGTCAAATAGGGTTAGGGTTGCATCCTGGCGAAACGGTAGGATCCAGACCACCTTTATTTGGTGTGTTGTCTTATCTTCTTTCATACCATAGTGTATGCTTGGACAGCCTAGTCAGCTGTCATGGGACTGGGTCACAGCATTATTTAGATGGACTACATCAGGATAATCAGCCCCTGTCTTGATTTAAGGTTATACGGTGAAATCTTGAGAGCCAGAACGCAACAGGACTGCCTTGCTTTTTCTCATCTTGCCTTTGACCGTGGGCACTTCCTTATTGCTGTCTACAAGTTTGCTATGGGTTAGGGTCACCAGGATGGCTGGCAGTGAGTTTGGTTGACAGAAGAGGTGGGAAAAGGTTTGTGTTTTCTTTCCCTGACAGGTTTCTGCCTTACAAAGACTCAGGTTTTAGCAAGTTTTACTGTAATGTCCATCCAGAAACTCTAAGGGTGCAACTATTAAAGAAAATGCCCGCAAACCCAGAGGTGGATGGTTCCAACCCCTCCAGGCTCTGAGGCAGAAAGACGTCTTGACATCTGCTTCCTGTAACAATTATTTTCAAGAAAACGGAGTCAACTCTGTGGCATTCAACAACAGCAAAGTAAGATAACGTACTATATACAAAGCAAGAGAGTCTGTGGTGAAGCCTTTTTATTGTATTCCAATTTCTAGAAAGAAATTTTATTTTTTATTTTGTTCTTAATCTAAACACATTTGTAGCAATTAACATTTAGTTGAAAGATTTTACAGAACTATATCATATTTGTCTATTATATCAGTTTTCCAAGAAAGAACATTTGTCAAGTATGTTAATTAGGGGAGGGTTTGGGGAAGGGAATTATAAAGACAAAGATTCTGCTGTCTAAAATTACTAAATAAAAGAAAGGGCCTCCGTTTTGAAGTAATGTGATTTTCTAAACCACAAGAACCAACAACAACAACATTTTAAATGCCAAATTAGAAAGAATAAATAAATGACCTTCCCAAAGGAAAGTTGACTGCTTTGAAATTTAAGCAAATCAAGTCATAATTGCCAGATTTCCTTATTTGTGGAAAACCAAGCTTCATTAATATTGAACTTGCCAGTTATCTACAGAGTAACAGAGATCTTTCTAAAAAGGGAGCTTCAATAATTAGCATTTAACTATTTGTTAAAGCATGTGAACAGCAAGGAAAAAAGCTACTCATTCTTGAATTGTACAAACATAAAAGCTATCTTTCATTATCAGCATGCCATTGATAGAAAGTTCAGTAAACACGTTATGAAAATCATTTTGACAAGTGAGCCTCCGGTTTAATGGATGTAAAAAGTTTTGTCATATTTAATAGGACACCCCCACCTCACCCATCATCTTAACTTTTAAAAAACTAGACTCTATGTGAGACAAAGAACCTGCCTGATGAGCAAATGTGCTGCACAGGGACTGGCTTGAAGCTGAGCAAACTTCTAAGAACTTTATCTCACAGATTCCACTGCCACCCTCAGCCCCGCCACCCCCAACATACTGTGCCCTAATATATGAGGTACAACAGACACTGTATATGCACATGCAAGGTCAGCAGGGTCTATGAGGATGCTTCTTTTGTCAAAGTTAGGAAAAGGGCTAGCAGGGGATACAACAGTATAAGGGGAGGTGAGAATGAAGAAAATGGGAGAGTCAGGCTAATCTAAAGCAGTGTTAATGCTGTGGCCCTTTAATAAAGTTCCTTGTGTTGTGGTGACCCCCCCAACGATAAAATTATTGTCATTGCTACTTCATAATTATAATTTTGTTACTGTTCTGCATCTTCAGGTAAATATCTGATGTTCAGGATGTATTTTCATTGTTACACATTGAATGTAATTAAAGCACAGCGATTGATCACAAATACAATATATAATTATATATTGTGAAATATTTCTTTTTAATGACAAAAAAGTGAAATTTTGTCCTAAAGCATGGGCAGATCTGCATGTGGGTGTGCCCACCTGAAGCTGGATAGAGGAGCAGTGTCTCAGTTTTTAAGACCATCAGAAAGGTGTGTTTTCCGATGATCTTAAGCAACCCCTGTGAAAGGATTCAACCCACAAAGGGTTGACAGCCCACAGATTGAGAACTGCTGATCTAAGGTAATGGCTCCCAAATATTTTCAGGTGCCAAGATCCAACCAATCTGTTCAATTGTCATATATAAAGTAGGACCCATGTTACAAGCAGAAAACATGACTGTATCATAGCTATACATGTTCACATGCACATATAAATATGCATGCATATATACGTATTCTAGGGGTATCAAAAAAGCAACAACCCAGAATTGCACAGAGCAGAACTTTCATAGTATGCATTTTTCCCCACTAGGTGAGCACTGAGCAACTCGCTCAAAGTTAGTGCACTTAGTGGCATTGCCTGGGAAGGTTCTCTCTGGTTACAGTGAATTTTTTTTATAAAAGCAGTTTCACTCAAACCTCATTTTTTGTGGTGGCTGATTTAAGAGTAAAGCGTGTGTTTGTGAAATTTTGTTTCCTGCTCAGGAATAATGCCACAGATGGTCTTAAGCAACCCTTGGATACAGCTTATGGTTGTGATGTTGAACACAGCTTACAAGCGCTATGGAGAAAACTCAAGTGTACAAGTGGTTTTCTTGTTCCCAAAAAGGTGAATGTTGATTAATGATAAACCTTATTCTGGACATCCATCAACTTTCCAACTGGATGAAAATGTCGATTCCTAGTGCATGTGTTATTTGGTTCCACTGGGTCTGACCATCTATCAAGCTTTCTATTTAGAGGTTCTGAAAAGATTGTATAACAGAGTGTGACACAAAAGGCCTAATTTGTGGCAGAAGGGAGACTGGTTTTGTCACCACAGCAATGCACCTGCTCACGTAGGATTCTCAGCATGCAAGTTTTGGGCAAAACAACTTGTCACTCTTGTCCCATGTACCTTACGCACCTGACATTGCTCCAGGTGCCTTCTTTGTGTTCCACAAAGGCAAAAGGATATGAAAGGACAGTGACTTGGCTACATAGAAGAGATGAAGGAAAAAATGAGGGAGGTTCTGTCAGCCATCCAAACAGATCAATTTGAAAAATGTTTCAAAGAATGGAACAGTAGACTTGACAAATGTATAATGTGTAATAGTGAGTATTTTGAAGGTGATACAGTTGCTTTGTGAAAACAAAATGTAACTTTGAAAAAAATTCCAGATTTGGGGGGCTACTCCCTCATATACATAAACCAAAATCATTACCATATCAAAATAAGTTGTGAGCTAAACACCAGGGACTATGTCCCAGTTTTTCTATTGACATTTCTCAGCTTGTTTTGTCATTTGCCAGCATTCATAACCAGGCCACTGGTAACATGTTCCAGTGGTTTGAGAAATAATTTATGGTGGAAGAATGTAAGATCAAGGAGCTCTTCCATTAACTTACATTTTCCAGAGAAGTTTTATAATAACATTTTAGTGAAAATTAACCTGACCTATCACAAAATATAAATCATATTTTGTAAGACTGTCAATAGCTGAAATCAACTTGGGCTAGCTTAAATGATAAGGAAAGAAAAGTTAATTGTGTTAATACAAGAATAGAAAGTATTTTATGGAAGATGATAGCAGAAACGAAATATTTATAAAACACCAGAACCAAGAATCTTAACTGAGGTCTCTAGCTGCATCTGTTAGCCTGTTTTTATTTTAATTTTCTTCCCCTTTTGTGTCTGCCCCTCTCTATTTCCATAAACTAGTTCTCTCTGTTTCTTCAGCCCTAAAGTCATTGTCTATTTTAAGTTCCCATCTTCTAAGATGACCTGAAATAGAATCTAGTGTTTGTTACAGGGAAATGTGTACCTGTGTCATTATGTTTGCATGATAGGCCATCTGAACTCTTGACTCTGGGACTACCTTCCCCTGGGCACCTGTACAATTCAGTAGACAACATCATCTTCATGATCAGCAAATCCTTAATCCTCTGTGCAAAGAGTAACATTTGTTTTTAAAACGCATCAGCTTATGGCTGTGTTCAGCTTATAAAAACAGCAGTGAAAACAGGCTAAGGTCCTGTTCTTATGTGTTTGTTAAGAAGTTACTGATCAGATGCAGAATATAGCTCTGTAAGAAGCTAGGAATCCAGCTTGCCTTACAAGGTACCTGAGGGGAGCCTCTGCTCTCCCTACACTGAGAGTAAATCCACAGAACAGCAGCTGGCAGCCCCCAGCATCCCCGAATACAGGGCTCCACACACTTGGACTTTCCTGTTTGCAAGCAAGGAGCTACCAATGTCCTCAGGACAAGACTAAGAAGCCACAGTGAGTGAGTGATGTCTAATGCCTGGAGGAGGAAGCCAAGCAGCCACAGAGCTGGCTCAGCTGATGGAGCCTGGGGCAGAGGATTACACTGCTTCTGTGGCTCCAGACTTGTCTATATTAACAAAAAATTTCAAGTGAAAGAGTGACCTGATGTTGAACACCATAATCCATTCAGTTGGCACTGTCATATTTAACTTACCTGTGAGCATTGAGCAGCCTAAGCAGATTAGGCAGCCGCCATGCACCTCAATGGAGGAAAACTCAGAGTCTGTTGAGCTCACACACCAGACTTACAAAGAAGAATGACTTGTTTGGCAGGTTATTTATTTATTTTTTTTTAGCTGGGAGAAAAGGTGGCAAAAACAGATGATTAAAGTGTAAAGATTAACATATGGTGTCTTATACAGACAGAAATAACTAAGGTGGTTCTAAAGGTAGGTGGCTCTTGATGGAATTGAAGAGTTAGCATTCCAGCAGATATCTGTAAATCAAATGACCCCAGATGCTCTGCTCATGTGTCTATGTGTCTCACGATACAGATGTGTTACACAGAACTGCTTAACTGCTGTTACACAGTCTAGGTACTTTGTCAGACACCCAGAAGGTCTCAAGATACAAGTAACATTGTTTGTTCCCCTACTGGGTCCACTGGGTCAGGTCCCTATTTTATTTATAATTTCAAGTTAGCATTATGCCCAGACAGAAAACCCACAGTCCCTTTGTCATCAAGTCAGTTCTAATTCATAGTGACCCTATATAGGGTTTCCAAAGTTCTATTAATCTTTACGGGAACAGACAGCCTGCTTTTTTTTCCTTTAGAGCTGCTTGTAGGTTATAACTATAAGGCTTGCAGTTAGCAGTCTATCACACATGTCTAATTTAACAGGAAAGGAAATTCTACCTACCCAACAATATTTTCTCAACCACCTTCTGCATGCCAGAAGTTCCTCCGTATATATCTCTTTTCCATGGTGGCAATGCCTCTCAAATCTATCTGATCTTTTCAAACACCACTGTAATCACCACTTACTGGTGTTTTTATAGTAGCTTTTAAATCAGAGTTTCTGCTTCCAGTCTTTCCCTAAACCAACCCATGTACTGCTAGAGGAGTCTCTTGAAAGACACTTCTGACAGTACCACTCCTATTCATTATCTCTTATCTCCCCATGCCAGTCAACAGAACAATAGCATAACATTAAAATATGTTTTCTCGTTGCTTCCTTGGACTTACATATAGACTCCAAAAGATCTTATTGTTTTCTTTTCAGGATACATTCTATAGCATATGCTGGCAAATCTTTGTTTCTATTGTTTTCTTGACCTAGAATTCTGCTCTGCCAGCCTCCTCTCCACCCTCCTTCTCTTCGTCTATTGAACTTCCATTTATCCTTTACAGCCAAACCCAAAAGTGATTTCCTGAGAACCTGTAATATGATTACGTGTGTCGTGGCCATTGTAAACTATAAGCTATTTTAGAGGTATAAGGATGCAGAAAGTTATCGTGAACACAGGCCTGTGAAGTTCATGAATGATCCAACTTTGATTGTTGTTTTGGCCTAAGAAAAGGCCCCTGGGTAGTGGGACATCATTCTTTACAACCCAAACACAGATGTCATGAAATGCAGACAGAGAACTCTATTGACCTAATAGAGTCAGCAGTGCCAGGGGAATCATGCTTTATAGCGTCTGTAGATTCTTTTACATGTGTATCACACCCCTGGATAGGAAGGATTTCCCTTCGCAGTCACATTTTCAAGAAAGAAATGTTAGTATTCTGCAAAAGGAAGGAATATGGCAAGATAATGGATCATTGAGAAGATATCATGACAAAGGCCAAGAAAGTTTACAGCAAATCGCGTTGCCTGACTCCAAACTTTGATTATACTCAATTATACTTTAAGAAGGGTAGGAGGTGTTGATTCAATTACCCATGAATAGGTCCAGACATTGGATGAAAGCAGGGTTGAGAACCATGGATATAGGCCAGTGCTAAGACATATGAAGTCTTAAGATGGTCCTGAATATTCCAGTATTTACAACAGTACCCATCTACAGCCGTTAGTGAAAAACAGACTTTGTACTCTCTTAGCAGTGTTTGTATAATTTAGACAAGAGGGAGAATCCAAAGCAACTTTTGTCAGAGTACCCTGCCCAAGATGTTGAGGATATAGTATTTATTTTAGGTATAGAAGACCAACATCCACAGAGCACAAACATGAGACTATCACCTAGTATACAACTCTCAAGAAGTCAACACACTGAAAGCAATGTCTAGGACAAGAATGAATGCCCCATGTATACACAGCACACAGTCAAGGAGGAAGATAGGAAAATAGCAAACACAAAAAGTATAGATGATATCAAAGAATCCACAGATGGATAGAATAACTCTGATTGTCAATGGTCTGAATTCATCCATTAAAAGACAAAGGCTAGTAGACTGCTGATTAGTCTGCTGTCGGCACGAGGTAATTCTCAAGATCACAGGCTAAAACAGGTTGAGGAGTAAAGTCTGGCCAAATACATACCAAGAAATTGAAATTTTTAAAAACCAGATGCTATAATCCTTATCCCTGACAATATCAATCTCAAAGTGCAAGTCATAACTAGAGATAAGGATGGGAATATAATGCTTAAGGGATCAATAGAACAAGAGACAGTAAGCAAAATAACTATATACATGCCCAATAAGAGACCAGTGAAATTTGTCAAATCTTTCAAAAGAGGAAAAACTAAATCTCAGGTTCAACAATCATAGTAGGAGACTTCTGTATACTGCTTTCCGTGAAAGATAGATAAGTGGGAAAGAAGTGCAACAAGGAAGCTATCAAACTAAACTCTACAATTAGATAACTCAACGTGACAGACATATTCAGGGATTTCCACCCAACTGCAAAACATTCACATTCTTTTCAAGTGCACATGGCATGTATTAAAAAACAGACCATATGCTGGTACACAAGTCAAGCTTGAGTAAGTTGAAACTTCCTCAGACCTCCTTCTCTGATAACTATGCCTTAAAGCTGGAAATCAACAAAAGAAAAATAAAAAACAAGGGCAATTGCTTAGAGGATGAATAACTTTCTTTCAAAAAGAGTGGGTACTGGCCTATATTAGAGACAAATTTAGGAAGTTTCTAGATACTAATGAGAATGAGAATGCAACATACCAAAAGCTATGGCATGCAGCAAAGACAGTTATCAGAGGAAGTAGGATAGTGATAAAGGCATATATGAAGAAGGGAGATATAAAGGAGTGGGTAATCAAGCAAACAATGCAAAAAGTCAACACAGTAAAAGCTGGTTTTTCAAAAGGATTAACAGAATCAGCAAGCCATTTGCTAGTCTAACCAAAGGTAGAAATGACCAGATACTAATATATGCTAGAATTATAGGGGGGAAATTTCAACAGAATCTTATGAAATTAAAAGATTAATTACACATTCCTGTGAAGGCCTGTACTGCAATGAATTAAAACTTGGAAGACATGGACAAATACTTGGAAAAGCTATCCCTTCCCATATTATCTCATATAGATGTTAAGAAACTAAACAGACCTACAACAAAAGAAGAAATAGATAAGGTTACCAAGTAATTACCAATTTTTTTAAAAACCTCAGCCCAGATAGCTTTACAGGAGAATTCTACCAAGCATCCAGGGAAGAAAATGACACCAATTCTACACAAGTTCTTCCAGAACATAGGAAAGGATGCTAAACTACCAAGCTCATTTTTTGAAGTTAATGTAACACTGATAACAAAACTCAGCAAGGATCTCACAAGAACCCAAGACCATTATCTCTAATGAACATTGATGCAAAAAATCCTTAACAAAATGTTGGCCAATAGAATACAAAAGTAAACAAAACAAATAGTTCATCATGACTGAGTAGGATTCTTACCAGTGATAGAGGGATGGTTCAACATCTGAAACTTCATCAGCATTATCTACCACAATGAAACTATAAAGAACATGAATCACACAACAATATCAATCGGCATGTAAAATGCATTTGACAACATTCAGCACCCATTCTAAGTAAGACATCCAAGAAGATGGGTTTAGAAGAATTTACCTCGGTATAATACAAGCTGTATATGAAAAAACAACAGCAAGCATTACAATCAAGAGAGAAAAAAACAAAAATATTCCCACTGAAAAGGGGCACCAGTCAAAGGTGACCCTTGTTCCTACTTTTATTTTATATCATCCTGGAAGTTCTAGATAATAACATAAGGCCACAGAAGGACATTAAAAGTACTCATCAGGGGAAACAAGAAGTAAAACTATTGTTGTTTACACCATATTATTTTATATATTTAGAGCCACAGAGTCTCCACAACAGGAGTGCTGGATGCAATAAAGGAATATGATAGAGTGACAGCATACAAGATCAACAAACTGAAGCCAATTAGATTGCTCTACATTGGATTGAATCACACAAAGAAAAAGAAATCAAGAATATAGTACCTTTCACAATACCCTTGACAAGCACACAGTGAGATATCTAGAGTTATACCTAACCCCACCCCCAAAAAATATCTGTACAAGGAAAATTACAGAACATTATTAAAAGAAACCAAAAAGGGTCATCACAAATGCAAGAATATCCCATGTCTGTGGATCAGAAGACTCAACATTTTAAACATGTCAGTCCTACCTAAGGCATTATATAAGTTCTCACAATTCCTGAACAAATTCCAGCTCTTTTTCAAAATAATGAAAAAACTGATTTCCAATTTCATATGGAAAGGAAAGGAGCCCCAAATTGGCAATGATCTCCTCAAGAGGGAAAAAGTACAAGGGTTTCAAAACTTATAATATAGTCACAGTTGTCAAATCAGCATGATACTGGTATAATGATCATACACAGACCAAGGGGTAAAAACAGAAAATCCACAGATAAAACCAGCAGCATATAGACAACTGATCTTTGATTTGGGTCCCAAAAAAATCCAATGGGAAGCAGAGATCCTATTTAACAAATGGCACTAGAAAAACTGAATATCCACCTACAGAAAAATGTAGCAAACCCTTACCTCAGCCATCGAGGTAAAACCGCAAAATATCAGGATCATCAATGAGGAAATAGGGTGGACAAAGCTAAGAAGCAGCACAGGGAATACATGGGCTATCAGAAATATGAAAGGATATACACTCAGAGAATGTTAAAATAGATGTGTGGGACATACTAAATATAAAACACTACTGTGACCCACTGATTTGGCGGTTCAAATCCAGCAGCAGCTCTGCAGGAGCAAGGCTGGGCCTCCCACTCCCACCAGAGGGTAGTGATGCCCCCCCCCAAAATAAACACTGTGTACATTGAAGGACTTCATTGAGAGAGTAATAAAAGAGGCCACAAATTAAGAGCAGCTATTTAATAATGACACATTAGACAAAATGCTCATTACTAAAGTCTAAAGAATTCTGCAAGCTTCCAATAAGAAAGAAATGAATTGCCCACTGAGGAGGTGGGAAAATGACTTAAACAAAAGATTCACATAGGAGGAAACCTGAATGACGAATAAATACATTAGAAAATGTTCCCAATCGTTAACCATCTGGGAAATGCAAATTAAAACAAGTATGAGATACTGCCTAACACCCACAAAGATAGCCCAATTAAAAAAAAAAATCAGAGAGCAACAAATATTGGGAGGATGTGGTGAGATAGGAATTCTCATTCACTGTTGGTCGTCTCATAGCTATGTATAGGCACTGTGAAAAGTGTTTTGGTGATACCTAAAACAAATGGAACTAGAGTTACCTTAAATTCCACTATTGGGTAGATACTCAGAAGAAACAGACCACAGCCTGTGCTCCAATATTCATCATTGCACAATTCACAATCACAAAGAACTGGAAACAGCTTACATTCCCATCAATAGACAAATGAATTTTAAAACTCTGGGATACACATACAATGGAGCACTATACATCCCTAAAAATTAGGGATAAAAAATTGAAGTACCTCCTCTTGGGAAAGAGTTGGAGGACATTATGCTGAGTGAAGCAAGTCAAGCACAAAAGAGCAAGTACAAAATGAGTTCATTGAGGTAAGCTCAAACAGAAGAATAGGTATCGGGGGAATTTCCCATAGCATACAATTCCTGAAGGGAGGAACAGATACTCTGGCAAGAGCCAGAACAAACCCAAAGATGTACACATCGGGGGGGTGGGGGGGGAGCGGGGAGGAGTAGAACGATTAAGATACAGACAGCACCTGTGCTGAAAGACATCTTTCCTCACCCCTCTCATGGGCCTTCATGACCCATGATTGGGGTGGGGGGGATTGGGAGAAGAAGAAAAAAGATGACAATGAGGGCCAAGACACTATCCACCCATCAAGAGGGGGTCTCCATAGGAGAAGGAGAAAGAGAGTGGAACTCATTTCAGAGTATCAATACTTGAGGGCAATTTCCCTGCTTGAAACATCCCAGAGATAACTACAGAGCTGGTCTCACCTCAAGACATGCCATCACCCCCGGACCACAGAGCTAGAAGACAGCACTGAAGATGCAGTTAGGGGAGAGTGAATGGTCTGATCTGTCCACATGGGAGTAAACCAAGAGACCAGTAGTGGGAGCAGAGCCACAAAATCTCTGTGGCACCCCAATTGTAGACTTCTTGCAACTCTTGATACCTCATCTGTACTGGTTGGGGATTACCACAAGGGACTACACTGAAAGTCTAAAGGTGTAAGGGGGTGGTGAGTACACTAGACTATTCTATCCCTGACTTCAGCAAGAGCAATGGGGACTTCTTCGGTCTTGAATGCTGAGAACTAAAAGGGTATAAGTGCTGTTAGGTAAGTGGTTCCCAAGATACAGAATCCTAAAAGAAAAGGGGATTGGGTTGATGAATTATTATGGGTCCTGCTCACTATTTAACAGAGAGATAACCAGCTACTCAGTGTCAGGATACCAGTTAGACTTTGAACTATTAGTATGGTCTTTCCCTTTTCTCCCCCTCCCTTTTTTTTCTTTTTCTCTTTTGCTGTCTGTCTATGTAAGATAGGCAGAATTAGCAATCCCAAGGAGACACCAATTAGATGGATGTTGGGTGGGGGGAGGAGTAGGGGAACAGGAGGAGAAGGGGACTGCTGAGCCAACAACAACAGGGACAGGGGAATAGCAAGTATTCTGCAATTGACAGGGACGATAATGCTCCATTCCTGGTTGTGTTTGATCAACTGAAATATACCCAAGAGAAACTATTGAGAGGTGCAAAATGGGTAAACATGTTAGTGGAACAGGAGTAAAGAAAAAAGAAAAAGAGGAAAGAAGTAAGTAATAATTATACATAAGTATAAATATTAATATGTATATATGTAAAGAAAGGTATATTTTTCTATGTGGATATATATATAAATTCAATAAGGAAGCAAATGAATTTGGGAAGAGAGCAAGGGGAGCTGATATCAAAGAGTTCAAGAAGAAAGAGAATGTATTGAAACTGATGGTGGTACAATTTGTACAATTATTCTTGATCTCATTGAAATATAGATTGTTACAATATCTGTAAGAGCTCTCATTTAAATAAATTAATAATAGCTAACTAGGAGCAGAAGGTAAATTCATTAATATAATTAAGAGCACATACACAAATCAATGAGCATTGTTGTTATCAGTGGAGAAATATTGAAAACATTCTCATTTCAAATAGAAACAAAATAGGCTTCTTTATTAGCACTCTTACTTAATATTGTATTAAAAGTTCTACCCAGAGCAATCAAGCAAAAAGAAAAGTTAAAGAACTACAGTTGATAAATAAGAAGTAAAACCCTTTTATTTTCAGATGCTGTGATCATATACATTAAAAAGTCAAGAGAATCAGCAAGGAAACTACTGCGACTAATAGAGTCAGTAAAGTGGCAGAGTAGCAGATCAACATACAAAAATCAGTCATATTTCTCTACACTAATAATGAAAACTCTGAAAAAGAAATCAAGAAAATAATCCATTTGCAATAACTACCCAAACTACAACGTGCTTAGAAATATATCTAACCATAGATACAAACGACTTAGATAAAGAAAATTTTAAAGCATCACTACAAGAATTCAAAAGAGGCCTGTGTAGAGGGGAAATTGTACCATATTCATGGATAGGAAGAATTATGCTGTAAAAATGTTAATACTACTCAAAGCAATATACAAATATAATGCAATCCAGGTCCAGGGCCCATCATCATATATTGGAATGATGGGATAAATGAAAAAATAATCACCAACTTTATATGGATTGGAAAGAAATCCCCTCAAAATCAAAATACTACTGGAAAAGGACAGCAAAGTAGAAAACCTCACACTTTCCAACCCTAAAAATCTACCAAAAAAACTATAGTAGTAAAAAACAATAAAGCAAAAACCCAAAATGATATTGGTACAATGAAAAACACATAGAACAGAATCAAGAAACCAGAAGTAAATACATCCACCTATGGACTGCTTATCTTTAACAAAGATCAAGCCCAAAAATGTGAAAAAATATGTCTTTTAATAAAGGGTATCCATTTATAATACAATGAAACAAGATCCATATCTCTCATCAAATACAAAAATGAATTCAAGTTTGATTAAAAACTTAAATGTAAGACAATACTATAAAGATTGCCCCCAAAATAGGAACAAACATAAGAACCCTAATAAATGACAAAAATATACTATCAAGTCTATCTAAATTAACAAAGAACAGAAGACATGCTGTATAACCGGGACCTCCTAAAAATTAAACATTTATGTGTATCAAGTAACTTCACCAAAAGACTAAAGAGAGAACTCACCTACTGGAATTTATTCATTTTTTTGACAATGGCTTATCAGACAGGGATCAGTCTCTAAAATGTATAGAAAACTTCAACACCTCAACAACAAAAACACAAACAATTCCGTTTAAAATGTACAGAGGAAATGTGTGTGTGTGTGTGTGTAAAGTGGGAAGAGAACATGAATAGACAACCCAAGAAGATGGTCTTGTGACTAACAAGCACATAACGAAATCCTTGCAATCATTAACCATTAGAGAGGCAAATCAAAACAATGACAGCAACTCATCTTAACATTAATAGAAAAAAAGCATTAATAGAAAAGTTAAAACAAACAAGCAGAAAACTACAAGAAGAACAAAATCACTAAATATGGGGGAGATATTGAGAAGGGTGTGGAAAGACTGAAGCTTTCATATACTGCTGTTGGGTTCATAAAATGGTGCCAGCACTGTGGAAGATGATATGGTATTACTTTTAAAAATTGGAAACAGAAATGTCATATGATCACTGCTATATACCAAATTTTATTGCTAGGAATATATTCTAGAGAAATAAGAGTCATAACATAGCATAAAGTTATGGTACAAACACACAATAGAATATGTGTGTATGCAATGTTGAAAAATAACTATGAATCTGTGCAACACCTCCTAACATAGATAAACCTAGAAGATATTAGGCTGACTGAAGCTAGTCAATTATAAAAGGAAAATATTATGTGTGACTACTTATGTAAAATGTCTAAAAATATTTACACAGAGAAAAGCAAGTGATTCTTTGAAGGTTACTCGAGGTGGGAGGGAAAAGAAAAGAAATCACTAAACAGAAGGTAAACACATATTAACATGGGTGGCGGGAAAGGCAATTTTACAGTAAGGGAGAATACAGCACAAATAATTCAGCAAACACGGAAGACACCAGAAGAAACAAATACTCAAGGCAGCAAAGGTAACTACTATTATATACACAGTCTTGCAATAATAGTAATTACAATAATCTATGAGCAGATATATAGGAAGACGCTCAAACTAAAGAGGAGTGGGAAGATGAATGAATATATTTGACATAGGGATATTTTTACATAGCTATTTCTCTGTGCTAGAAATACAGGAGAATTTTATGATAATTTTAGTCATAACCAAACACCATGAGGGAGTGGGTCACTTGACCGGGGTGGTGAGGGGTTGTCTCAGAAGAGTTATGGTGGACATACCAAGTTCAACTGCCCAACATAGTCCACAAAGACAATATTCTTCAATCTACTTTGGTCAGTAGCGACCAGGGTCTTGAAACCACCTAAGGTAATATTGATCTCTGACTGTCTGGAGTAAAGAAATGAGAAGAAAACAGAAAACTCAAGAGAACAAGTAGTCCAAAGGACTAATGGACAACATGAACCCCAGCCTCTGTGACTTAGTATTTACAAGAGTTAAACAGTGCCCAGCTGCCATTACTGACCACTCTGAAAGGGGTTGCAATAGAAGGTCCTGAATAGAGTCGGAGAAAAATATGGGACAAAATTCCCAAAATAAAATATCTATTTTTAAATCAGGCTAATTAGTCTGATGGAGACACTAGTGGAATTCTCAAGTTTTTGGTCTGTAGACATCGTTCAGGCCTAAGCTTGCTTCAAACCTATTGTTTACAAAGTTGTTAGTTGTTAAGTCATTTCTCACTCAGAAAGTGTGTGCAGAGTAGAACTACACTATAGTGTTTCTCCTTTTTTAAAAAAAAATCATTTTATTGGGGGCTCATACAAGTCTTATCACAATCCCTCTCCATCCACTGGGTCAAGCACATTTGTACTTTTGTTGCCATCGACATTCTCAAAACATTTGCTTTCTACTTGAGCCTTTCGTATCAGCTCCTCATTTTTCCCCTCCCTCCCCACATCTCCTCCCTCATGATAATTTATAAATTATTATTATTTTGACATGTCTTATACTGTCTGACGTCTCCATTCACCCAGTTTTCTGTTGTCCATACCCTAGGGAGGGGGATTATGCATAGATCCTTGTGATTGGTTCCCCCTTTCTACCTCACCTTCATCCACCCTCCTGGTATCTCCATGCTCACCACTGGTCCTGAGGGGCTTATCTGTCCTGGATTCCCTATGCTTCCAGTTCCAGTGTGCATCCTCTGGTCTAGCTGGGTTTACAAGGTAGATTTAGGATCATGATAGTGGGCAGCAGGTGGGGGTGGGGTGGGATAGGAAGCATTTAAGAACTAGAGGAAAGTTGTATGTTTCATCATTGCTACACAGTACCCTGGCTGGCTCATCTCCTCCCTGTGACCCTCCTGTAAGGGGATGTCTAATTGTCTAGAGATGGACATTGGGTGCCCACTCTGCTCTCCCCCCCATTAACAATAATATGATTTTTGTTCTTTGATGCCTGATAGTTGATTCTTTCAACACTCCGTGGTCACACAGGCTAGTATATTTCTTCCATGTGGATTTTGTTGTTTCTGCACTTGATGACTTTTTGCTTACCTTCAAATGCCCAGTAGGTAGATTGCTGGCTCATATGGTAGCTCAATCGTTTTAGATATCAACAAATCGATTTCCATAGTGGCTATACATACCTACAGACTCACCAGCAATGGATGAGAGTTTCTATCTCCCCACAGCCCCTCCAACACTTGTTGCTTTCTGATATTTTGAATTGGGGTATCTTTGAGGGTATTAGGGGGATCTCGTTGTTATTTTATTATATTGAGTCTTCCAATGCACAAGCATGGGGTGTTCTTCCATTTGTTGAGGTCACTCTTGGTTTCTTGTAATAGTGTTCTGTAGTTTTCCTCATAAAATTCCTTTATTCTTTTATTCAGGTATGTGCCTAGATATTTCCATTTGTTCTTTGCCTTGTGAATTGGCTATTTTTATCTCCTTTTATGTGATCTTGTCCCATGTGTCCAATAGACTTGTTTATTGTTTTTGTATCCTGCCTCTCTGCCATGTCCCTGTATTGCTTTGAGTACTCTCCTGGTGGAGCTTTTGGGATTTTCCATATATAAAATCATATCATCTGCAAATAAAGATAGTTTCACCTCTTGCTTCCCACAGCAAATACCTTTTATGTCTTTTCTTTGCCTTATGATATAAGGTAAAAATTCCAGTGTGGTGGCATATAAAAATAGGGACAAAAGGCATCCTTTTCTCCTTTTCCAGTGGGATTGTGCTCTTTTTTCTGCATTCACTCTCACATTGGCTGTTGATTTTTTCACATAAAGCTTATATTATTTTGAGGAATTTTCCTTCCATTCCTATGTTCTTGAGTGTCTTGAGCAGGAATTGGTCTTGGATGTTGTTGATTGCTTTTTCCACATTTATCAGTATTATCATGTGGTACTTATAGTTTTCCATGTCAATGTAGCAAATAATACTAATGGTCTCTCATCTGTTGAACCATCCCTGCTTCTCTGGTATGAATATCACTTGGTCATGGTGAATTATTTGTTTTATAGACTTTTGTATTCTATTGGCCAGTATTTTGTTAAGGATTCTTACATTAATGTAAATTAGGGATATTGGTCTGTAGTTCTCGATTCATGTGGGGTTCTTGCCCGCCTTCAGTATCAGAGTTATATACTAGCTTCATAGAAGGAGTTCAGGAGTTTTCCATCTTTTTCTATGTTCTAGAAGAGTTTGTGCAGGATTGGTGTCAGTTCTTCCCTGGATGCTTGGTAGAATTCTATGAAGCCATCTGGCCAGGGAGATTTTTTTATTGGTTGTCCCTTGATAAAATTGTCTATTCCTTCTATTGCAATGGGTCTGTTGAGATTCTTGATGTCCATCAGGCATAGTCACAGGAGGGATTGCTTTTCCAAGAAATTGTCCTTTTGTCTAATTGCCTGCCACGTTGTTGAATTCATTGGAACACAGTCCTTTGTAGTACTGCGTAATTATCCTTTTGACTTCATTGGGGTCTATTGTAATAACCCCTCTTTCATCCCTCATCCTTGATATTGAAATTTGTTTCCTCCTTTCTTTGGTTAAGCTTGCCAGCTGTCAATTCTGTTCATCCTTTCAAAGAACCAACTTTTAGCAGCATTAATTTTTTCATGGTTTTCTTATTTTCCCTCTCCTGTATCTCAGCGCTGATTTTTATATTTTTTTTTCTTTTGCTAGTAGTAGGATTGTCCTGTTGACTCTGCTCTAGTTGCAGTAAATTTTGTGCCATCAGATCAATCATGTTTCTCTTCCTTTTTCATGTGTGCATGTATTGCTATGAAACTTCCTCCGATAACTGCCTTTGCTGTGTCTCATAAGTTTTAGTCTATGGTGTTCTTATTCTTGTTGGTTCTCATTTTTAATTTCATCTCTGATCTGGACCAATATACACTCCTTTTTTTTGTGCCTCTTTTCTTCCTCTTCCTTGTGTTGTTTTCTGGTCTTATGGCACAGTGGTCAAAAAGAGAGGTCTGTATGATATCAATGTGCTTAAATTTATACAGATTCACCTTACGCCTAATATATGGTCTATCTTCAAATATGGCTATGTGGGCTTGAACAGAATGTGAATTTTTTGTATTTGGATGAAGAGCTCTGTAAATATTTATTGAGCAAAATTGTCTAATTGTAGTGTTCAGATCTCTAGCCTCCTTGTTGTGTTTCTTTCCTTGTAATCTATCTTTCTCAGAGAACAGTGTATTAAAGCCACCTGCTATAATTGTTGAGGTTGTGATTTCTTTTTTCATCTTTTGGAGTGTTTGGTTAACATATTCAGTGGACCTCTCGTTCGGGGAATATATGTTTAAAATGCCTATTGGTTCTTTTTTATGTTTATATATGTTTAAAATGCCATTCCCTTGAGCATTATTTAGTATCCCTCCTTATTTTTTTATGATTTGCACTTTGAGGTCAATTTTATTATAAATTAGGATTACAACCTCTGTTTTTTTTTAATTGATCTTTGCTTAGTATGTTTTTCTCCATCCTTTGATTCTCAGCTATTTTTGTCTGTAGTCTTGAGATGTGTCTCCTGTAGGCAACAGATTTATGGGCTGTGTTTTCTAAGTTATCCTGCTAGCCTCAGTCTGTTAATGTGTGAGTTTAGTCCATTATTATCAGGGTTATTGGACAATATGAGGTCATCTTATACCTTTTGTGTTGGATGTTTTCCTACCCCCCTTTCTTATCACTTACCATAGTGTTTCCAGGCACTTCTGGTGCTAACCAAGTGTTTAGCTGTTTATACCATTGAGTACTCATGATAATAAATAGATATCATTTATAAATTAAGGTTTCATCTGATAAGCTTTCATCTAAAAGTCATTTTTAAGGATTTTAAGATACTGCTTATAATTAAGGAACTTAAGGTTCTAATTGTTTACTATATTCTGTTTCCTCCTCCCTCCTTCCAGGCTTTCCCCAATATATTTGAATTTATAAATTCTTTCTATAATTTAATTCTCCATGGTAATTTTTGAAGTTGTTAGTAAATGATGATCTGCCATCTCACTTGCATACTGCACAAACTGAATCACATTGAAAAATCCCACTGTTTTCAACTTCTCCATTTTTTACTTGAAAAATACATTATTAGTGCCTGAGTCATTCAAACAAGGTTAGTCATGGAACTTTGGAACACTTTCATAAACTCTAATACTGTAAATATAAAAGCTTTCTTCTGATTATTCAATCATAGTTAAAGGAACACTTTGGATATTTATCCAGTTGTTGCATTTTCAGTAGTCTGCTAAATTATCTTTTCATAATTAATAATATAAAGGAATGCCAACAAGTCAAGAATTGATACTGTTAATTGACTTATGAGAAAAAAGTTATAATTTCAAATTATAATTTGAAAACAAGATTGTATCAAAACACTGATATCATTATCTGCACAAAATAAAGAATATTCTATTGCTCCAGTGGTTATGAAACATGTCAATTTTTCATCGTCATAAACACAACCATCACTGGAATTATACTTGGTCATTTGAAGTTATTTTCTATTTATCTTTGTTTGGGGTTTGATGGAAGACCATACCCCATTTTATTCCAATTGTTTGTCCAATTGAAAAAATTGCTGTAGTACACATATTTGGAAGGTGTCCAGCTTGGTCAGAGTCATAGGGAAGAGAATTCTCCTCTGGATGGCAGAATGAATGACTGATGATAAACAGATACTTAACATAGTGGATCATGGGAAGAGCTTGACCCAGAAGTCTATTTAAATCCCACAGAGGAAGATCAATTGTGGTTGTCTATGAGTTTAACTCTTCATTTCTCTAAAAGACCAAAAGGAGATTTTTTTTAAGGTAGAGCATCTCTTTCTTAACTCTCAGAGGGTGTGAGGAAATCAGGGAGTGGGGATGCTTCTTCCAAGGGGCTTTGTGCTTTGTGACAGGAGTGAAATAACACACTCTGTCTCACTTTCCTCAAGGAAAGTCCAATTCATATCACACAGAAAGTTTTAAAAAGAAAAAAGGAAACCCCTGAATGAATTAAGGTGCCTTAGAGTATGCTCCCAACTCAAAAAAGAAGGCCTGCTTTTTTAAAAATTAAAAAAAAAAAAAGCATGCTTCAGGAAAATGAGTGTAAAAGTGTGGCTCCCCTTTGAAGCCTAATGATAAATCTAAGGAACCCACAATCCAATACAGAAAGGAAGATGGGGGGAGGGGCACGTAGGGGTGGGGCACGTGGAGGCATGAGAGTTGACATGGAGGAGAGAGAGCAATTTAACAAATTTAAGAAGCATGCTTAGGCGGGGAAATGTGGGCTCTTGGCATGTACAGGGCTGACTAGAATCAAATACATCAGAAACTGACCATGTTTTGGAGAGAGCTGCTTTGCTGAAAGAACCACCAACCTAATTCAAAACAGATGGTGATTGAGGTTTAAAGGGACCCTAGGGTTCCCATCAAAAGAGGCGAGGAGAAGACTAAGCTAGCTGCTCTGTTCACAAGAAGATCATAGTCACCAATACTCACTTAAGATCTGTTCAAAGATATATTGAGGAAGGGAGAACTTCTTGGGGAATAATCAAAAGCAGAATCAGGTCTAATGAAACAGCATCCCCATGCCACCGTCAGAGTTTCCTGACATGGAAGGATTTCACAGTTTCTTTGTGTGTCCCATTTTGTCTCTCTCTGAACGTTAATACTTACTGGCCCACTTAATATATACACATTTATGTTATCTGTCCCCATAAAGATTTGCAACCTTGGAAACCCTGAGTTAAAGCTCACTATAACTCAGAATCAACCCAGTGGTAATGGATTTGGTTTGGGGTTTTATAAAAGAAACAGAATAAGTCTTTCAAGTTATGGGCTTCTGTATTAAGAAGAATCACATACAGATTTGAGATGCAGGCTATTGCACATTTCTCGGAAATCCCAATGTTCTCGCCAGGTAGAACTTTTGGGTTGTCCACAAGGAGTAAACAATTGATAAGGTAACAAAAAAAATGAACTGTGGTAGCCATGAGGAGCTTAACAAGTATTTCCAGACCTCCCAGGCACTCCTTTAAGCCTAAGTCCCTAAGTGACCAGGATGAGCAAACCATTTTATATTATCTCCTACAAAAAATGTGTTAGATAAACTCTTAGGTTAAAACACAGAGACTTGAAATTGTTCATTACGGTGATAAATCCTATTATAGATTGACTGATGCACGTGCCAATCTGTATTGAAAAACCCTGCCCTGACCATATAAGTCTGTTTTGAAACACCTGAAAAATGTGAACCTCCCATTAAAAATGGGGTCTCAAGTCTTGTTTTCAAGCAAGCAGTCACTTAAGTGACATGTCAACCAAGTTCACATGGAAGAAGCTCACCAATATCAGTGACCAAAGGATATCAGCTAATATAATCTGAAGCCAAAGCAGGGAATAGAAGCCTAAACTGTGAGATTCTGTTTGCAAAAGGCTATGAATGACAGTAGGAGTCCAAGATAGATTTGTGAGCTCTACAAAGGAAATAAGTCTTTGGTCATTTCCCTCTATACATAATAGAGGGATGGGAAGAAAGTGGTAACCAAAGAAAGTACATTGGAGAGATGACTATAGGAGACCAAAATGATAAACTTGACTTGAGCAATTAAAACCATATCAGTTGATCCTCCACTCACACTCCCCAATGCAGGTTGAATTTGATCAAGTTTTCAATGTGTTCTGTAATTTTTTGTTTTTTATTTGTTTGTATTGGGGTTTATGTCAGATGTCTCTTGTTATTGGGGTTTGTGTGTGTGGATAGACTAAAGAAACAAATTCATAGACATTCACAGGTGTATAGGAAAGAGCTTACATAAAGATCCATTCAGCACAATCCAGATCAAGTCCCTAAGTCTGATATTAGCTCATTTATCCATATGTCCAGTGTAAATTCCTCTTCAGACTCACGCAGCACATGCAACGACACCTAGTGGCTCCGGTGACAATCAGAGCACCTTAGTGCTGATGTGACTCTCCAGGTGGCTCCTCCAGCTGCAAGGGTCTGGCTTCCATCAGCATAGCTCCATGTGGCTTATCAACAGGAATGTCTTACAGGGAATGACTGTGTATTCCGTCTCCAGCAGGCTATTTATCTCATTAGCACCTCCAAATGAGGTCATCAAGCTGTGACCTGATTGACAAGCTAAACCCCACCCCTGTACTCTTTTTAAAAATCATTTAATGGGGCTCTTACATCTCTTATCACAAACCCTACATACATGTGTACATTTGTTGCCATCATCATTTTCAAAGCACTTTTTTTCTGATTGAACCCTTGGTATCAGCTCCTTATGAACCCTTGAGAATTTATAAATTTCTTTCATGTCCTACACCAACCACTGTCTCCCTTCATCCACTTTTCTGTTGTCTGTCCCCCTGTGATGGGTTCTGTATTTACACCTCTATAACTGTCTTTTTCCTCCTAGTTCTTTCCTCTATTTCCTTTTACTTCCCTCCTGTCCCACTATCATATTCAGCCTTCATTTACATTTTAGTAATTCCTCTTGCCTTCCTTGCTCTAGATTAAACCCCATCCTATGCCCTCTTTGCCATTGATTTTAGATCATTTGTTGTTCTCTTGTCCCTGGGTTTGTAAATACCCACTTTCTTCCCCCCTTGCCTCCCCGTCTCCCATGTCCTCTGGACTGCTGCTCCATTGTTTTCTCCTTTGGATTGCTTAACCTGCCTACCTTATCTATAAAGACATGCAGAGACAAAAAATAATCACAAAAACATGACAAAGCAAAACAAAACAGCAAAAGAAAAGAAACAACAACAAAAAAAAAAACAATGACAAAAAAGAAGAGTCTATAAATAGTTCCAGGTCTGTTTGTTGACCTTTAGGAGTATGTTCCAGTCAGCCTGATGGGGTTCCACACCCTGGCCCCAAAGTGTATTTTTGGTATTCATTACTTTGCTCCCCTTACTGGTCTGTTGCAAGCCCTCTGTGTTTTGCCCAAGTGTGGTGTGGTCAGACTGGGCACAATTCCTGAACTGTGCCTCCAGTGTTGTCCCATGTAGCACTATGGGTCATTGAGGGACACCGTGTCTGTGTCTTGTAGTGGGGTCGGCCCTATGGACCTCTCTGTTCATTGGCTGCTTTGAGCAGGAATATTGTCCTCAAGGCTCGGTGGGCCAGCATGTGTCCCAGTCCTTCCCTCTTCATTTCCTCATTGGACTCTGATCAGACATACCCCTCTCCCTGAGCTCTAGATTCAGTGCTGTCCTTTGAAGTACTTTTCTGGAGGGAGGGGGTGGGGATAGAGGCCCTGCAGACCTCTCTCCTGGTTCCCGGCTTCCATATATGAACCCCAGGATTGATGAATTTATAGAGACAGTAAGTAGAATAAGGGTTTTGGGGAGTGGAGGGTAAAGTGGTGTCGTAGGGGTTAGAGGGGGCTGATGTCAAGGAGTTCAAGGAGGAAGAGAATGTTTTTAAACTGATTGTGGAAGCAATTGTGCAATGCTGCTTGCCGTCATTGAACTATGGAATAATGTGATATCTGCATTATCTCCCAATAAAATGGGTTTTTTTTTGGGTGGGGGGACAAAAAGGACTCACAGTAAAATGAATAAATTTCTTTTGGGGAGAAGTACAGTCAGTATGTTCTTTAGAAACAAAGAAATGAGACTTTTGTCTAGCTTACTTTGGGCACATCATCAGGAAAAACCAACTGCTAGAAAAGAATGTCCTGTTTGGTAAAGGGTTGGTGAACACCAGGGGAACCCTGCACGATGTGACTTACGCAGTCATTGCAACAGTAGACTCAACAGCTCCAGCAATTGTGAAGCTGAGGTAGGACCAAGCAATATTTACTTCTGTTTTACATTAGATCCTATGAGCAGGGGACAACCCAACCAACAACACTTCAGAATGTTTGCAATTTTTCAAAGTTATAACCATGCTGCTAAATCCTTAATGATACTTCAGACCCAAGACAAGCATGTGGGAAAGTTTGTCCTGAGGTCAAGAGAAAGTAAATTCTTAAACATCTCTTTGAAGCCCTTATTAAAATGGATGCCCCGCTCACATAGTCTCAGTTCTCCAGTCTCCATCTGAAGATCATCAAGGAGAGTTTTCTGATGTCTGCTGAGCTGCACTAAATACTGTCACAGGGAGCTGAAGGGAGACAGCCTACACTCCAACTTCTTGCTTCACTTGTGGCCCTTTCTTCTGTTCCATACACTTTTTTAATTGGGAATGAGAAGGAAGACTGGAATCTGTAATGCTCCTCATTTCATCTTTCCAAACTAGCAAGAATTTCCTCCTATGGAATGAATTATAAGCTACCGGGGCAGAAATAAAGAAATGACCATGAAACATAGTGCCAGGGAGGTAACAGCATCATAGCCACTGAAATTGATTATTTATTGGAAAAAGCAAAGGTCATGAACTGCCTGTTTCAAAGATAGGAAGACAAGATGTGTGAGCAGACTGTGCAAGGGAGTTGTCTAAAGTCCCAACCCTTCCCTATATGTGTTTAGGGTCTTGACCCACCTGAGAGAAACTAATTTAGTTAAACTTACTTAGCTAATCAAAACTAAAATTAGTTATTATAAGACCATGTATTTATTCTATAAACATGTGTTGCCTTATTCATCTGATCAAAATAGCAACAATATATGTGTGGGGTTACTATAGAACTCAGCTTATTTTCCTTAGCACTACTGTAACTCTATGAAAGCAAGGATATTTTATTTAACCAAGAGCTATGTTATTGCTGTGGATGAGCTTTCTAATGGTTAGAGTATGCATATGAAATACTATCATGACCAGGCAGTTACAAATAAGCTTTAGGCTTAATTGTTGGCTGTTCTAACATTAATTCTTACTCCCACCATTTTTATAAAGACGTGAAACTCAGCCTTGGGATTCTTCACTGATATTCATTGTCTCCTTCAATAGATCTGTATCTAGATCCGTCGAGAGCACATGGGAGTGAATTAAGAGGGGAAGAGAGAACCTCATCATGGTTCACCAAGCCCCAAGATGGCATCCCTTCTTAAAGCAGCCTGATCTATATTGCTGATCTATATTGCTACGGGGGAAAGCACTGAAGACATTGTGCGGCAAGTGTACCTGGGTGGCCCCCTGCACCGTGGGGTGAAACACAAAGGGAATACAATTAAGCAGGAAGGGGAGCAAAATAGCCAAGTCCCCAAGGAATCCTGAAAGTAGACTTCTGACTTGGGAGATATAGCTTGGCATCTCATCAGACATTATCAGAAAACATGCAAAAGGGTCAGTAGACAGACCTGGACTATCTACATTTTTTCTCTTTTGTTCTGTTTTGTTTGTTTTATTATGTTTTGGTTTTTTGTTTTCTTTTCCTTTCACCCTATGTCTACCTATATAAGATATGCAGGATGAGCAATCCTGAAGAAAAAACAATGAGACTGACAGTTCCAGGGGACGTGAGAAAGGACAAGTTGGGGAGGGGAACGGGGGAGTCAACAAACTCAGAGATAGGCAATAACAAGAGATCTAAAATTGATGGTGAAGAGGGTGTATAATGCTTGGTGGAGCTTCATCAAGAGCAATGTATTCAAGAGGAAATACTGAGAGCCAAATGAAGGATGACCAGGGAAGTGGATAGGAGGAAGGTAAAAGGACTTAGAGGAAAGAAATAGAAGGCAAAGCGATATGGTTAAAGGCATGTATAAATGTAAATATATTAATTTACAATGAAAAAGGATAGAGGCCAATGTATAAATATATTTTTACATATATATAAAATGTACATACATCTATATAAATCATATTTATATGATAAGTACTAAGATAGCAGACAGACTTTGGGCCTCTACCCAAGGCCTCCCTTAGCACAAGAACACTTTGTTCTAATAGCCTGGCACTCTTTGATACTCATCTTCTTGACAGGAGATTGCCAAGGACAAAATGGGTGCATAAGCAAATGTGATGAAGGAAGCATATGATGACTAGCTATTAAAAAAAAGTGTCCATCTAGTAGAGAAGCCAAAAAATCCATATGGCACACCAATCTGTGTGATCAAGAGGTGTTGATAGGATCAGGTATCAGAAGATCCAAAACAAAAAACTATATTGGTGCAATAGAGGGTTGTTGGAGTGGAGACCCAAAACCTATTTGTAGATAGTTGGATCCCTCAGAGGAAAAGTATAAGAAAGGGATGATTCAAACAAGGTGTAGTAGAGCACCAATGAATCACACTTCATTCCCCCAGCTCCTGAATACTTCTTTCCCCCCACTACTATGTCTCAATTCTCAGTTACAAATCTGACTATACTGGAGAACACACATTGGTACAGATAAGAGCTCTCACTAGACATATGGAATTCAGGAAAGATAAATCCCTCAGGAACAGCAATGGAAGTAGGGATATCAGGAAGGTAGGGAATGGACAGGGAAGGGGAAGGGTGATAAAGGTAGAATCCATCACAAGATTGGATACATAGCATTTCCAAAAGGAGAAAAATTACAAATGTGAGTAAAGGAAGACAATGGACAGTGTAAGATACGAAATAGCAACAACAATATATCAAGGATATATGAGGGTGGGAGGATGGGGGGAAGGAGGGGGGGTGGAAAGAGGAGCTTATACCTAGTGCTCAAGTAGAAAATGTTTTGGAAATGTTGATGGCAACATATGTGCAAGTATGCTTGATACACTTGATGCATAGAATGCTATGAGCTGTAAGAACCCCCAATAAAATTATTTTTTTAAAAAAAGGTCTGTGATTATAGCACAAAGGGTCTATAAACCTGAATGGGGAGGATTATATAATCTTGCTACCTTCCAATGAACAAGCTTCGCATGTCTTTCAATTATGATAAAGGAGAATTATGATTAAGGAAAGGTATAGCATTAGCTATACCTGTGTCTTTGAATCACATATATTTTCATATCACAGAGATCTGAAAAGTTTCTTCTCATCGTTACTTTGGAATCTTGCCATTTATTAAACCCACCCATTGGTCGAGTGATTATCAGTTAGGTAATGATCCACATATCCACAGGTTGAAACCACCAGTCACTCTGAGGGAGAAAGACAGGATTTCTATTCCTGTGAAGAGCTAGACTTGGGAACTCACAGGGGAAGTTCCACCATGCCCTATATGAGTCACTATAAGTCAGCATGGAGTAAATGGCAATGAGTTGGATTTTCCCCCCTTAGACCTTATTACTTTATGTATCAGGAAACACATTTTAAACACTACTTATTAATACTTTATTAATTACAAATAAAGCTGAAAAAATTAGAACAAATCCATGAGAGCCAAAATGTAACCTTTAGTCTCTCCCACCTGAATTTGGAAAACAGATTTTAGAAGACAAATCTTAGGAACAGATTTGATGCACTGAACACAAATAACAGATCTTAAGAGCTATGTGAGGGCATCATGACAGTAATTCATGAAGCAAGCAAAAGGTCATTAAAAACACAGGAAAGAAAAAAAAGATCAAAGTGGGTGTCAAAAGACATTTTGAAACTTGCTCTTAATCATAGATTAGCTAAGGCAAGTGGAATAAAGGATGAATAGAAAATTTCAAAGGGCAGTTGAAGAAAACCAAGTGAAATACTATAATAAAACATGCAAAGACCTAGAATTAGAAAATCAGCATATCTGCTAAGCATAACTGAAATGGTAAGAACTCAAGAAAAAATTCAAGTGCCGATTTAGAATCTTGAAAGATTCGATGAACAAAATAATGAATGAAAAAAGCAACATCGGGGCTGAGCTTAAGTGGTTGAGTGCAGGACTGCGGCTCGCGGGCTTGGCAGTTCAAATCCAGTGACGGCTCTTGGGACCTAGTATAGCTGAAGGAAGAAGTTCAAGCTGCAAGGCAAAACAAGGCTCCAGGAATTGATGGAATACCAATTGAAGTGCTTCAACAAGCTGATCAAGCACTGGAAATACTTGACCCACAGACTGGAAGAGATCCATATTTGTACACATTCAAAAGAAGGGCGACCCAGCAGAATGTTTCAACTACAGAAAAATAGCATTGATATCACTTGCAAATAAACTTTTGCTGAAGATCATCCAACAATGGTTGCCCCAGTACATTGGCAAGGAATTGTCAGAAGTCCAGACCAGATTCAGAAGTGGACATGAAACAAGGGATCTCACTGATGATTTTACATGGTTCTTGGTTGAAAGTAAAGAATATTAGAAAGATGTTTACTTGTGTTTCACTGACTAGGCAAAGGCATTTGACTATGTGGGCCACAATTAACTATGATCATGAAAAACTTGTACATGGATCAAGAGGCCGCTGTGTGAACAGAACAAAAGAATACTGCATGGCCTAATATTGAGAAAGCTGGGATTCGGAGTTGTAACTTTCATCATACTTGTTCAATTTGCATGCTGAGAAAATAACCAGAGATGCTGGGTTATATGAAGAAGAATGTGGCATGAGGATTTTAGGAAGGCTTATTCACAACCTGTCATATGCAGACGACGAGGAAGATTTGAAGCACTTGCTGATGAAGCTCAAGAACTGTAGACTTCTCACGGATGACAACTCAGTGTCAAAGAGGCCAGACTTCTCACCACTGGATTAACAGGTGTCAGAATGCTCAATAGAGAAAAGGTTAAAGTTGCTAGAGATTCTGTCTCGCTTGGCTCCACAATCAATTCTCATGGAAGCAGCAGTCAGGAGATCAAAAGGCACGTTGCAACGGTAAATCTGCAGCACAAGCTGCATGCTGAACATGCTGAAATGCAAGGATGCCACTTTGAGGACCAGGCTGGGTCTGACCTGTCGTGGCATTTTCAATTGCCTCCTATGTGTGTGAAAGTTGGACGTTGAAGAAGGGTGACCCCCAAAAATATTGGTCTATTTGCACTGTGGTGCTGGAAAAGAATATTGAAAGTTCCACGGACTGCTAAAAGGAAGCGCTCTTCTGTTTTAGAAGAAGTAAGACCGGCTGAGCCCTGCTGGTGTAGTGGTTGAGTACGGGACTGCGGGCCACTAGCTTGGCGATTCAAATCCAGCAGCAGCAAGGCTGGGTAGCTCCCACGACCACCAGAGGGCAGTGATGCCCCCCCTCCACCAAAAAAAAACACAAAAAAAAAAAACAGGAAAAAAAAAAAGAAGTAAGACCAGAATGCTGCTTAGAGGCAAGGTGGCAGGACTTTGCCTTATATATTTCAGACATGTTGTCAAGAGAGGCCAGTCCCTTGAGAAGGACATCATGTTTGGTAAAGTGGAGGGGTGGTGAAAAAGAGGAAAGCCCTCAGCAAGATGAATTGACTCCCTGGCCACAACAATGGGTTTGGTCATTAGCATCATTGTCAGAATGACACAAGACGGTAAGGCAGTGCTAGGTTTTATTCCGTTATGCTTAGGGCAGCTTTGCGTCAGAACTGATTCCATGCCACCTAACATCCATAACAAGAGCAACAAACAAGCATATATTACTACATCACCTCTTTTTAATATTTTTATAACTCTATTCCTATAGCTAATTGATTTCATTGGAAAGTTCTATGGGGTTTTAAAGTCCATTAAAAAAATATTCTTAGAAAAGGTCCATAGACTTCCCCAGATTATCAGAATGGTTCATTACACAGAAATATCCAAAACCTTTGCCACAGATGGCAATGATCAAGTTAGCTTTCTTTCTTTGGCAAAGTGGACTGTTCAACTCACGACGTTCTTTCTGGGTCCCCGGTGTTTGGCCATTCATCCATCCTCTGTGCAGTGCATCGTTCTAGATGCTGGGGATTCAGAAGTGAACAGTAAAAGCAAGGCCCCTGCCTTCATAGAGCAGGTAATAAATATGCAAGTAAACAAATAAGCATGGTCATTTCAAATTGTGAAAAGTGCTCTAAAGGAAATTTTATAATGTTAAATAAATAGGGCTGATTGAGAGGGTCAAGGCAGGCCTTTCTGAAGCGGTAAGGGCTGAATAATGAGATTGTGACAAGTATGGGAAATGCTGGAGGGACTATATCCCAGGCAAGGAAGAGATCAAATGCAAACTAATTAAGGCTGCAGAAAACCTTCTTCGGCCAAGATAAATTGGTCACATTCTGATCACTGTGCTGATAAAGTGCAGAAAGTTAAGCTATTTTTCCTTTGGTTTCCAAGTGCTCAACTTCAGCCTTAAATTTATTAGCTGCGTTTGTTTTGCTCTTCCTACTTTTCTTCCTTATTGCGCTTGTAAGACAGAAAGCATGGGATGTAGTTTGCTTGAGCAGCCTCCAGGGGAAGAGTAAGGTAGGAGCAATGGCTATCTGCCATGCTAAGGCTGCTCTCATCCAAAATTTATTTATTTCTTTATTTATTGCTTTTTTTTGGTGGGGAGGCATCACTGCCCTCTGGTGGTGGGAGTAGGAGGCCCAGCCTTGCCGCTGGATTTGAACCTCCAACCCAGTGGGCCGCAGTCCCGCGCACAACCACGACGCCACCGGGGCTCAGCCCCCATCCAAAATTTAAAAACCAAACTCACTGTTAGAACTGCTTGTGGGAGCCGAAAGGCCAGTCTTACTTCTAAGGAGCTGCAAGTGGTTTCACACTGCAGACCAAGTGCATCACAGTCCACTGGGTAACCGCTATACCACCAGTTTTCGCTCTTTTTCTCACATTCCCAACTTAAGGCAGGAAAGGATGCAGGCCGTGAAGATGTGCACCATCACATTTCTGTCCTAACCGTCTAACAGGCCTCTTCAACCAGTTGTTAAGGACTAAGAGAGATACTTTGGGTCTTCTGCGATTAAGTCGACTTTGACTCACAACGACTCATGTGACAGAATAACTATACTATGCTAAAAGCTTTCTGGGAGCAGATCAGCAGGTCTTTCTCTTTTGGCACCACTGAATGGGTTCAAACCTCCAGAAATTTGGTTAGCAACTAACTGCTTGATCATTATGCCAACAGGACTCCTTTTGGTGTCCACCACAGCAAGCTATCACAGCTGTTAGCTACTTGATCCTCTCTGGATCAGGTCTATGATACAGAAAGGCGCATCCATGTCTCCAGCAGAAGATTCATCCTCGTTAAGTACTCCTTCATTTCTAATGCCAGTTTAAGGAGTCTGTATTTATGTATTTTTCTTTTATTACCACCAATAGCAACCAATCTCTATGTAGCAGATACTGAGTGTTGGCGTCCTGGACTCCGTTCTCTCCACTTTTTTTTCTTACTAAGTCCCCATTTTCATCTGCTTGACAATGACCAATCCAATAATTGTCATCTGACTCAATCAATCCAAGTTTCAGGTTATTCCAGTCACAATGATTGGCCCAGGGAAAGGTGTCAGGGAAGGTAAGATACCATGGAGTACATAAAGAAATATCTGGACCTTAATTTGAGCATGGTGAATAATGAATGTGAAAGGTAGCAGAAAGCCAGGCCAAGAGATAGAGTAGGTCAGGGGTGTTTCTGCTAAGTAATGCCTTGCCCGATACCAGATATGCTTGGAATGTTCAGTCACATCTGCTTGCTACATTCTCTCTTGACTTAGACAGTCTTAGACTGAATTTCCTATCCAAACTGAAATCATCCTGACACATGATAATCTTCGAAAGAAATTCAGCCACCAACTTGCTAGAAGGTGCTACCACTTGCCATGACCATGCTTAGCTTCAGCCATTGTGTATTCATCCTCAAACGCACTCACCAGTCCGTTTCATCAGAGTTCAGTGTTTTCTCCCCCAGTCTCACTCTTGTCTGCTCACAGTGTTCTTTTATATTTTAAGATGAAATAGCTAAACTTGATCCATTCTACCCATACTGTTTTGCATCTTGAAGATAAGTTCTAACAACCCCTCGTGATGATTCGGAGCATTGAACTAAAAGAGTAATATCTGTCCCCCAGAAAAAAAATTGCAGCCCATGTTGATCCTGTAGGACAGAACAAAACTGCTCATAGGGTTTCCAAAGCTGTAAATCTCTGTGGAATCACTGCCACATCTGTCTCTTACAGAGAAGCTGGTAGGTTAAAACTGCCAACCTTTTAGTTAACAACCAACTGGTTTAACCACACAACCCCATGGCTCCTAAGAAACCAGTACAGATTGTATAAATGCCAGGCAAGAAATAACTAGTAGCTGACTTCATGAGCACAGTACAGTCATTTGATGCAGAGAAGCAAGTCTCAAATAATACCTTGTGCTTAAACTGTACGTTTTTAAATATTCCAAATGGCAATCAACAAAATTCTGCTATTGGAACTCCCACCACCACCACCACCATCACTACCCCAGCACACACGCACACACACGCACACACACATCCTGATGACAAATGTACCCAAAACAAAGTTTCCTTGACAGTTTAATGAATGGAATCTATCCCATTCCCAAAGTCTTAGAGTTCAGCAGTTCATTTGGGGATTACATGATTCATATGTGTAGCTGATAAGTCATCTAAATTGAAAATGTGCTAGAAATAGTCAAGTAGCCCCTGTGCCAAGTGAGTTTGCTGTTTGACATTCATTTCAGGGCACTACTAAGGGTTAGACTACTGGGGAAACTTGGAAGTCTAGCCACAAAACCGAACTGCTGGTATGACCTTCAAATTCTGTCTCCATTGATTTTTGAGGCCTCTGGACAGACGTCCATATGTTCTAGGACTTGTGGCTCTTCCACTCACAAGGGCAGCGAAAGCAAGAACAAAGCCACTAGCTCTTAAGGGTCTATGGAAGAACCAAACATAAGAAAGAAACCATTTAATCCTAGCAAGAGGAGGGGAAGAGTACCATCTATTGTTTGATTCATTTTAATGGCCTTTTCAAGTCCTCTAAATTGTCTCAAAGCAATAATTTGATGGGAAAAATGTTTTTACTAGAAATAGAGTTTTATCATCCAGCCAGTCAGTGAGGCCAGACAGCTGTGTGATTGTCTTCTCTTTTCCCCTGCTCCTGACCAAGGGTTTGGAGCCCCGGGGGCTGGTGTTTCTGGCAGAAACGAGACATTCCAAGCCTTTTGGGGACATGGTGTGTGTACCCTCATCTTGCACAGGGAGACTTCATTACTGAAAAGTGTATGCTGTGGGTGGGAAATAAAAACAACAGGCCCCAAATAGCCTAGAGCCGAATTCATTACCTGTGGATTCGGCGCTAATGATTTGGGGAGCGCATGGGTGCTTAATATTTTATCTGTTTAGCACTGATATAAAGGCTAGGCTCTAAGGCAAGCATTGCACTAAGAACTGAGTATCTGAAATTTATGTTCTGGAAGACACTGTACAGGGGGGAGCAAAGCACATTGGAAATGAAGGATCATTTTTCTCTTAGGCCCCTGCTGTTTCTTAAGTATAGCCTAGGCTTTCTGGAGCCATGGCCCTGCTTGGGGTCTGGGAATCAGTCCCCTGAGGTGGGGTTATAGGTGACCCCTGAGTTGCTGGTCAGAGGCAAGTTTCTGGCCAGGTGCCTTGAAGGCTTTTGTCTTTAGTAGACTAAGCGAAGTTAATAGTAGAACCTGGAGAGAGCTGTGCTTGATCTCAGAGCCTCTGGGTGTTATGAGGGGGTCATCCCAGCCCACTACTAACCAAAAGGTTGATGGTTTGAGGGACACCTTAGAAGAAAGGCCTGGTGAATCTATCCAAAAATGAATCATTAAAAATCCTATGGACAAAGTTCTTAAAAAGAAAATTAAATTAAAAACACGTTGACTGGCTAGATCAAGACTGGGGGAACCCCAAGATTATGAATCTCAGCCACCTCTCAGGTCTGAGGAAGAGAGGAAGAGAAGAAGAGAGAAAATGGGAACCCAGGCCAAGTAGACAGCACAGCTACCGATTATGTGCAAGTGTTCAGTGAAAGTGGTTCTTCATGGGACATGAGAAAACCAGTAAGATCTAAATAGCCATCTATTTGGTGAACACCTGATGTTCACCAGCTCTGTCTCACCAGGATTCCAGAGGCCCAGCCCCAGGCTACGAATTGCCTAATTTCTCTGATGAGTCTCTTGGGCTGTTTTTAAGGGAGAACCATTTTAGCACTTGGTGCACATGGTTATAAATCCAACCCAGCCTCCCCTATGTCTTCAGGTGGACCTCATCAGTTGTAATGGGCTGCTTTGCTCCAGAGATCAAAAGTTCTCATATCGAGTGGAATAAAGGAATTCCCAATCATTCAGACATTTCTCTAAGTATCAATACTCAAGTTCACTGCCATTGGGTACATTCTGATGCACAGGGACCTATCAGACAAAGGAGAACTGCCCCTGTAGGTGTCTGGACTGAAGCTCTTTTTAGTAGTTAAAAAATCTCATCTGTGTCCCCTTCAAGTGTGAGATGGTCAATATTTATTTTTTTTAAAAAGTAAAAGCAGGTATTGAGGTTAAGCCTGTGTGCAAAACTTCACAGGAAGGGAAAAGAAATAAACATAAAATGCAAATGACTGCTTGATTACTATTTGTTTTTCACTTTAATGTTGCATAGATTACAACCTCTCCTACTGTAGCAATGGTTTAAACTGAAGTCTCTGGGTTCTATATAATGGGTGAATCCATTTTTTAAGCCTAAAAAATAACCACCTACCTGAGACCATAGAAAGGAGCCCTGGTAATACTAACCCCAGGGTAGGATAAGCCCTGGAAAGCTAACCCCAAAGTTGGTGGTTCAAACCAACCAGTCTCTCTGCTGGAGAAAAAAATGAGACTGTCTGCTCTAGGAAAGATTCCATCTAGAAACCCTACACAGAATCAACTTGACAGCTGTGGGTGTTTGGGCTTGGGGATCTGAAAATCCAATGTGAGATTTTTCTGAAAAACAAGAGCTACACAGTAATAACTCTCCCGTCTGATTTATCTCACCTCCCCATTTCCTCTGCCTCCAAATCCGTGAAAGTATGACTTGCTGGTGAACACCTGATGTTCACCAACTCTGTCTCACCAGGATTCCAGAGGCCCAGCCCCGGGCAACGGATTGCCTAATTTCTCTGATGAGTCTCTTGGACTGTTTTTAAGGGAGAACCGTTTTAGCTCTTGGTGCACATGGTTATAAATCCAGCCCAGCCTCCCCTATGTCTTCAGGTGGACCTCATCAGTTGTAGGCATCTTATCAGCAAGAAACAGCCTCTCGTCATGGCTTGATAAATATTCCAGCCTCCCCAGAATCAGTTATCAAGAGATTCAAATCATGGTCAGTACTTAGAGCTGCTATTACTACAAACTTAATGCCAGTTACCCTTTGTACTTATCTCTGGAAGCAGAGAGACTGAATAGCTCTTTTCATGTTTCCACTCCTGGTCACTAAAAGCTGAGCTCATTCAAAATTTCCTCCTGCCCAGGGAGCTTGCAAACTGGTAATAAAAGTTGAAGAAGAGATTTATGTGACTATAATATGAAATATATGTCTCCCTTGGTGCACCCCACACCCCAATGAACCTTGACCCCAATTTGGATACAAGGGTAAAAGTAACAGATGTCTTATGTGGCAAAGGGGGAGACAAAGATCACTGCCTTTGGATTCATTCAGCAGAAGATTTTTCAAAAGATTCCAGAGGGATACTATTTTGTTTCTTCTGGCTTTGATTTAGTGAAAATCCATCTACTGACTCTAAAATGTGAAAAATCCAAGGCTTGGGATATTTGAAAAATTACCAGTCCTTAATGGAAAACAGCATTCTCCCACATGGACATGGCATTGTAGTGCTCTTGGATTTCTGGGGTCCATGGAGGTAGGGTGATCCACCCAGACCATCACCATGAGCTGAGGCACCCCTGAAGTATGGAAATTCTGTATGCCCTGGGCATTCTGTAGAGGGGGTTGTCACAGAACAAATTCTGTCAACCACCTGTTTCCATCGCCATTCGAGAGAGCTCATGCAGCAGGTTAAAACTAATGCTCTCCTATTTGAGAGCTTCTGTGGATGAAGATAGACTGTGTGATCTTGCTGAGGATAGAGAGAAAAGCAATTGAGAGGGGAAAAATGATGACTTTGAGCACATCATAGACCAATTTTCATCGGTGAAAGCAAGGAAGGTGCCATTGTGTCATGGCACAGTGTGTTAAGTAAAAAGTTAAGGAGTGTGACAGGTATTTTGGAGCTGATGTTAAGGTAACGTGATCTAAAAGGTGAGTGTTAGAAACCTGGGCCATGACACCATTCCAATGCTTGCCATAGGCCTTGTTTTCTGTAGCTGCACTGCTGGCCTTGA
The DNA here is from genome assembly GCA_004026705.1 of Nesogale talazaci. Taxonomy (NCBI): domain Eukaryota; kingdom Metazoa; phylum Chordata; class Mammalia; order Afrosoricida; family Tenrecidae; genus Nesogale; species Nesogale talazaci. The sequence continues at coordinate 93,461 of PVJH01006252.1, forward strand.
CATCTTTTGAACCTTGAGTCTTGAGAAAACAGGGCCCTTTTAAGTCAAACAATAGTCTTGCTAATTAGCAAAGACTGTTTTTGCCTTCAGCCTTGTGATCTTTTGAAGAACTCAGTCAGTTTGGGGAAACAGAAACTCCAGGGTTAAGCCAGAAACTGTGTTTTAGGCCTTTACCATGGCAACGTTGATCAGATGGGCTGTAAGACTCTTTGGAGGTTCTCTCATCTTAGGAGCATTTTTTTTTTTTTGATTCCCCAGTAAAAATGTTACCCTGATGTGTAACTTGTGTATTCAATAAACTTCAAATCAGTCTCTATTACTGGCTTAATGCAATTTCTTGTTTTAAGAAGAATTTTTTGGGAACATTAAGTAAAACCCTCATTTCCCCTTCATGGAAAATGAACCCCATTTGACACCCAAAGCAGAAGACCTGGGCAAAAAAAAGTGCTTCTGCGAAGACACTGCACACATAAGGCAGAAATCCACAAACACTTTCAACAGTTCTTTACTACTTAGCCTCTGATGTCTTGTGCAGAATTGGAGCCTCGATTCAGGGAAGCAACATCCTACAGATGGCCACTCTTACACCTTCATTTGTACAGAACTCATGCTTGTACGTGACGCTCACAACCACCTTGAGGTAGGGAAAGTATGAGTCTTCCCAGGTCGCTGAGATGATAGCTGAGGTTCAAGTCAAGTAATTTTCTCAAAATCACTTAGCATTTTATGACCAGGTGACAAAGTGCCATATCCAGGTTTTTTGCCTCTGTCACTCTGCCACCCAGAGTACGGACCTTGGAATTAGAGCTCCAGGGAGGGGGGCTATCAACCTTGTTGCTTGGTGGCCTAAGCTAGCCATTTCTGAGACGCAGCCTTCAAGACCAGAGAAAACTGATTCAGATCACCAGTTATTATGCGTCAAAGGAAACCACCCCCCCAAATTGAGTTTTATATTCCTTGTGAAAAGTCCTTTTAGGGTTATTCATTTCCATTCTTCACAAGGTCAGACCCTTTCCATAGTAAGCAACTTCATTCCTTTGATATCTTGTCATGTCTTGCTGACCTTTTCTGGGGAAATTTCCGTCTCTGTCAACTTTTATTCCAAGGAGAGGGTTAAGGGATGACAGTCCAGGTCTGCTCTTCATTCAGTCTCATCGTTCCTTCTCAAATCCAGAGAGAAGACTCACAAGCCTTCCCAAGTCAATTCCTGTGAAGAAGTACAGAGAATCAGAGGTGGCCTGTGAGCAAGCAACGAACAGCGATGCCTGGGCCATCTTCAGACAGTGTGTGGAGCCAGCTTTGACACCAGCTTTGCACAGCCCAGAGGTCAAGATTTGCTTAGGAACGCTTGGAGAAAAAAAGAATGGAATAAAAGAAAATGTTGACTCCCCCACAAGAAACCTTTTTTCTGTGAATGGAAAAACTTGCTACATCTATGGCCTCAGAGCTGACGGTTGCATTAACTGTGGTACTGAATCCACAGAAGTGATTTTCCTCATTTTTTCCCCAGCACCTTTCATTTCTACACCCACAAGGCCAACATGCTTTTCACAGTTATCCTTCAATTCCTACCACCTTTGGCGCAAAGGGAGAACAAAATTCGCACCGGGCTCTTCCTCTTCCTTCACACCGAGAGAGGAGGCGCCCTGATAGTGTCCCCTGAACTCCAGGTCCTCCCTCTTTGGCCATGGATAAACATTCCAGCCTTGCTACAGTTCTGCCAGTTTTTCATGTGCTCACAGCTCAGCAAGCCGAGGCTTGCCCACCTGCCTTCCCTCTGAAGCTTTCCCCTTGCGAGCTAGCGATCATCTCTCCTCCTCTAACTCCTGTACAAGTAATGAAGGCATGTGTCCCAACTCAGTAAACTTCAGGCTTCTTAGCTTTATTTTGTGGTTTTTGTTGACATTTGTCACCTCCTTCTTATTCTAGTCCACAAATGAAGAATTAGCCATAAACTTATTAAAAAATCATTTTACTGGGATCTTGTGCATCGCTTATCACAATATATACATACATATACTGTGTCAAGCACCTTCACAAGCCTGCTGCTGTCATCATTCTCCAAATATCTACTTTTTGATTTGAGTCCATGATATCAGCCTTTCATTCTTTCCTCTCCCTCCCTGTTCCCCCTCCCCCACCAACCCTCAATACTTTATAAATTATTATTATTTTGTCATCTCTTCAACTGCCTGACGTTTCCCCTCGCCCACTCCTCTGATGTCCGTCCTTCAGATAGGAGGTTAAGGATAGAGCCTTGTAATAGCGTCCCCTCTCGACCCCACCTTTCTTTCACCCATCTGGTAACTCCACTCTCACTACTGGTCCTGAGGGGTTCTGACTTCCTAACCTTTACAGATTTCTGTAGTTCATTTTGACTATATTTCACAGATGAGATGACACAGTTTTTCTGGTTAAAATATATTTCTCTTAGGTCACCCTTTTGTATGTTTTTCAAGTTTGTTGGTTGAAAACAGCATCGATTAGCAGTGGATTCTGGGGCCGTGTCTGCCTGAAAGGTAAATTTTTCATTTTTACTGAATTGAAATCAACTCGATGGAAGTGAGTTTCAGGTTTTAGTAAGTTTCAGTCTTCTTTAGATCATTCCTAGCATACCTCTCCCAAATCTACTTAGTGCTGTGTGACTCTGTAAATTCCATTGCTTTCTTAGGGAACCTACCTTATGAGATAAGCTATTGGCACAGGACTTTGATCTATAGGCGCATCTCACATAGTGCACATAATTAACCGACACGTTCTTTCCTTCCCGATAATGTGTACCTTCTGAGCACTTCTCCCCACCCCCGCCCCTAGCAAAGTATGCACTAGCCAATGGACAAAGGGCCAAGTCCAGATCTGGCCTACTGAGCTTGCACAGAAAGGACAGTCACCATGTCATGAGCGACATGACCAATAATTACTTCACGCTCTTAGACATTTTCGAATGCTCGGTTTATTTACTGCAAACACACATCAAACAATCAAACAATCTTACCATTAACTAAGTAGCAGAGGACGAGAATAAGACTATCCATAAGGACATGGTAACAGTACTCTTCATGTTATTCTAGGACCATAGTCCCAATAAGCATTGCCTTCATCAATGTACTCACCACGGCAGGTTGGAGAGAGCAGGAGTGGATGGCTCGTTGGTTCCTAGCTCACTAAAAGGCCAGTTTTTAACCCATGTTTAAGTAATGAAATTTGCTGGTCTCTTGACATCCTTTGGAACTTCAGCGGCATCCTGCCCTTTCTTATCAGGGTTCCGCACATTTTGTGGTTGTCTCTTCTGACCATCTGTTGGCTCTGGCTTCCCCGTCAATTTCGGAGTAGGCTTAAGTGTTACTTATATTGCTTCCTTTAAATAAAAAAAAAAATGTAGTTTCGGGCTGAGCCCCAGTGGTGTAGTGGTTGTGTGCGGGATTGCGGCCCACTGGTTTGGTGGTTCAAATCCAGCAGCAGCTCTCCAGGAGCAAGGCTAGGCCTCCCACTCCCACCAGAGGGCAGTGATGCCCTCCCCCCCAAAATGGAGTTTCTTGTGTTGCTTTTTATAATGTCACTCAACCGTCTTGCAAGGTGATTCAATGTCTTGCAAGAAAGTTCTATGATGCTGTCATCATCACCACCTTCAGGACAGCCCGCAACAAAAGAACTTTGATCAAGGAACCCAAAGTTGCTGGAAAGGAATTACCAAACCTACGTGGAAGACCATTCCAAAGCATCAGGTCCTCCAAGCCATTTCCTGGTCAAGAACCAAATCCCACCCTAGTGTATATTCATAACTCTTGATCCGATATCTGTCACAAAGTCATAATCTCCTCTACTTACTTCTTGGTGGATACATATAAAACTGAAAATCCCACCCCCCACCCCTCAAGTGGGAGCTTGCCTGGGCAACTCTAGTTCTAGCTGGCTCCTTGCTTGGTCAACCAAGGTGAAGCGTTCCTCTTTCATCCAGCCTCTGTCTTTGTGTCTTGGGGAGACCTGAGTTGGTAACAGACAGTCAGGAGATTTATCTTTAAGTCCAGCTTCAAAATACAGCCCAACATACTTCCCAAGTCATCTCATTCACGGCTTCTCTGGCAGGAGCTCGTGGGAGAGAAAAGCCCGGGAAGATACGTCAGTACCAGGGTGACCTCCACAAAGACTGTGTCTCTCTGACTCAGGCCTGAGCTATTTGCTGCCAATGGTGCATAGAATAGGTGAGGCTGCTGAAAATTGCTTTTAACATACTTGCACCAATCACCTGGGTAACTGGGCAAATAGATAGTCAAGTGAAAGTAAATCAATTTAAACGCCACCCACAGGGGAAAGGGTGGTGAAGAGCCCATAGCAGTCTTAAACAAAAATGCCGAGTGGCTCTAAGGGACAAAAGAAATGGGCTTAAAGAGGAAGTTCCTTTGGGCTGTCCTGCTCTGATTCTGAGGGTTTGGACATGATTCCTAAGCTTTTGTCGTGCTTGTTGAAAATGAACCAGTTGAGACAAGGTAGGAACCAACTCAAAGCCATCTGTGAATTCCAGGAAGCTTTGTGGCCCTTGTGGGGTGTGTGCTGTGCTCATTCGTGTGCCTAAGGAAGAGGGCTTGAGGGAAAAGAAGTCCATAACATTCTTTCTATCTAAAAATGTTGTAAGGCCTCAGAAGAATTAAATTTTGAGCTGGGTAAATTATTAAGCAGATGAAGTTCTTGTACGCTTCTAATCCCTCAATGACTCTGCCGTAATCAATACTTCTGTGGCTCAATATTGTGTTATTAGTGACTTTTTCTCTCCATCTCCTCCTACTTCATCTTCCTCTTCATAAGACTTTCTGATACATCCTTTTTAAAAAGTGTGTTTTATAATCACCAAGGAGAAGGTCTCTGAGATTTTCCAGGTTTAACTTTCCAAAAGGGTAGAGTACCACAGAACCACTTTTAAACCTCTAGTCCTACTTGAAGATGATTTGTCCGCTGCTGTGGTGCTGGAAGCTGCTGCCATTGGTGTTTTAAATAGCAACAGGGCCATCCAGAGTGGACAGTTTTCAACAGAGATTGCAGACTAAGACAGGCTAGGAAGAAACGTGGACCGAAGATCTGCTGAGAGCAATATTCCAGGGAAACAAATGCCTATGGATCCCAAGAGAATAGTGTTCTATGTGCCACTGAAAAATGAGCCCCCAAAGTTGAAAAGAGCGACATAAATGATTGCAGCAATGGATGTGAACATGCTGGAGAAAGCTGAGAATCAGGCCATGTCTCATTACATTGTTCACCTGGTCTTTAAGAGTCAGAACAATAACGGATCGACTCTTAGGGGAACGTAGCAGATTCCCTGGAGCTAGAGAGAGAGGAAAAGGATGTTTGTTAGTAGAATCAGAGTAGCTTTGGACAAGAGACCAGAATAAAAGGAATTTCTCCTGACCAGTAGTAAAGGAGCCAAAGAGAAAAATTGAATGACCTAGTGCATGGTTTGGGTTTGGGCAGCATCACTGGGAGGGGTCCAATGAGACCTGCCTACTAGATCACCTGGATTATCAGCAGATTGTCAAGAGTCCTGTAGTGTCCTAGGCCACAGAGAGCCTGGCATTTCTTGTTAGCCCAATAGGATTGTATTAGAGTTTAACACTCTGGGCAATAAAGCATATCAAAGGCGATGGCCGTAAATCCATTTTGAGTCTCCACTGAGCTTCAGCTTCCATTGAATTCATTCTGGTCATTAACAAGTACCGTGGATAGACTTGCCTTCAAAGAGCACAATCAAAGATGGATGACTACCACTCCCCTAGCCATTGTGCCAAAGGGGATAGGTATGTGGAGGAACAGTCTTTCCCTTGTTAAGGCCTGTGTGCTTGATAGAAATTGAGGTCCTAGGGTCCAAGAGGCATGAGTCATAACCCTGACCAATCCTGGGAACTCTTCCAGGTGGCAAAGTGTAAGTGTCCCAAGCGTGGTTCCATTTCTGCTTGTGTAGTCCCACCTGCCATTGCACTGTGTTGATCCGAGGCCACTCATCCTTTCTTGGCTGTTTTCTGTGAACTCCTGTGCCCTGGTTAAGCAACTGGGGTTTCAGTGAACCATGGCCTCATATGAATGGTGTCCTCATCAGGATGAATTGTCTTTCTCTTTGCTTTTGTCATGCTTAAGACTCAATAATACTCAAGGTAACCTATAATGATAAATATATAACTATTATGAGAGATTATTAAATATTATTGTCAACAATGCATATATCAACATATCATCAAAATCAAAGTAACAATAAAGAGATTCACATCCACTGAGAGTCCTTCTACTTGTGGTGGCACTGCGTAGAACTGTCATGTCGTATCTACGGCTCTGTGGAGACGTTTCAATGCCCGGGATTAAAATCTGTGTGGGGGAGGAAATGGGTCATCAGGGAGCCAAGATGTTTGTCTTTAGCCAGTCGAGATAACTGACTAACTGTCCTACACAACCATTTTTTTCACTTACTGAACTGGCAATTCCATATGGTTCAATCTATTAAGGAAAAGATACTACTGTCCGCCTGACTTAAGTTGAGCCTGTTATATTGGTGGGAAAAGTCTGGTCTGTCAGAATGTCAGGCGGGCTTCCCTTATGTAAAGGTCCTCCCCAGAGTGGCCCCCTGTTTCTCCTGTCACGTCTGGACTACCCACCGAAGGTCCCGTTGTGATTCTTGGCAGAGGAAAATCAAGACAGGGTGTGAAGGAGTTCAGTGGCTCCCAGCTGTGAGTAAGAAGGATCACGGAGTTAACAAGGCAAACCCACGTGGCAGTCTCCTGCTTTCTCGTTGGGCGGCTTGGCTTTCCTAAATAGTGTACAGCTTCCTGTCTTTTTGTTTCACATCCTCAAAAGCATCCTTGTGTTTATAAGCCTCTCTCTGAGCAACAATGGGAAATAAATGAACAATACAATAAATACAGTGAAATAATCCCCCTTCATTGATGCCAAATGAAGAAGAGGTTCCAACTTAGGAAGCTGTAACGATAAACCATTTTTTAAAAATACTAGAAGGTTCAAGCTAGCTATCCTTCATTAGATAACAAGGGATGGTGGCAGCGAGGACATAGCTCCAAACTCAAGCCTGGATAGCTGCTGACAAAGGAAAAGATGCCCTCTGGTCCATTTTACTTGAGGGCTATCAAGTAACTCCAAAACCATTTTTTTCCCATAAAACCTTCCCACATTCCCCTGTCATAATGGAGTTTTGCCTTTTCTGCTTCTTCATAAAACTTCGTATGATCAAATGCTATTATTTATCCACCAGCCCTCTTATGAGCACCTACAATATTCAATGTTCAATATTCTTTTTCCCCCAAAGGTCTGCCTTACAGACCTTATGAAGATGTATGAAATAGAGTTCTTTCTCTACAGCAGGGTCCTCAAACTCTGTAAACAGGGGGCCAGTTCACTGTCCCTCAGACTGTTGGAAGGTCAGACTATAGTTAAAAAAACAACAACAACAAATACTATGGACAAATTCACTTTGACCCCAGCCTGAGTTGGCTGCTAAGCAGGACAACAGCAGCAGCAGAGACACCCGGGGCGGGGGAGAGGGGGCGTGGATAAATGTCCTCATGTGACCCGCGGGGCATAGTTTGAGGACCCCTGCTCTCCAGTGTTCAGAGTCTAGGAGGCAGTTAGTTTCACAAAAAGTTATCTTGGCCTGTGTACATCTGTCAGCCTCTATGGTTCAGTTCTCTTTTGGCCCCCACAAAGCAGTGCCCAGCTCACTGATCAGCATATGTTCATCTATTCAAGGCTTCATACATAAATGCTTCAACTGAATTCTCAGATCTGGGGGCTCAGGTCATCATGAGGGATGAATGAGTAGTGCTTGTTCCATACTGCCCGCCCCTCCCCACCCCCCCACTCCCCATCACCACACAGACACAAGCACGCACACATACCCCTTTGCTTCTCTCTCAGACCAGCCTCCAGCCCTGTTGGACAATGAAATGAAAAGAACTGAGCTTTCTTGTCTTTATTCCTTTGCATCTCCTAATCTAGCAACCAAGAGGGTGACACTAAACAGGAAGCCGGGGCTCCATCGTGCACATATAAGTAAATCACAGTCACTGGCTCCCTCCCTACACTGTGCCCACCAACACGTGTGGTCTGTTCTCAGCACAATATTTTAGAGATGGTTATGAAGACGCTTTCTCGTCGAAAGTTCTCTGGATGACCAGTCCCTCTCTCTTTGGACTGTGACTTGTTCCTTTCTCAAAGTTATCAGGCTTTCTATTCACAAGGAATTTCACGTGCTGACCAAATTAGGTCCACACTCAAAATGCTGAAGACAGAGTGGAGTGTGAGAATCATAGTAAGAACGTTCTTCTGTCTTCATTTGGTTTTCCCCGAGATGCTGAACGAAAGGTTGGGGGGTGAGCTGTTTACCTGGAAGGTGATTCTAAAAACATGAAGATAAAATGAGGAAGTGAGACAAGGAAAGAGACAAAATCAGCCTAGGGGCATGTTAAGGAGGAAACAGTCACACACGAAGCAACCAAGTCGGACCTCATTTTGCCGAGGACCCTATAAGATACTCGGTGTACACACTTCAGAATTCACACATTCGGACTCCCACAAACTCCATTCTCTCCCTTTGGTTGACGGCTATTGCTGGACTAATTCTTGTTTTTTCCAACTTGTCTGAAATGGAGCCAGCCTGCTCCTGAAGCCGGAGTATGCAAACACAATTTTAATGACCCCAATTCATGCTAGTTAACCAAATCATTGTCTGCGATAATGAATATGCGTTCTATAACACACTTTTCCTCCTGTTCTCTTTTTGATCGTCAGAGAGGTGGCATGTCCGGTGTGCCTTTTGCCAGTTTAGTAACCACCACAATGGCTGTGCCTGATCCAGAGAGCATTTTCACTTGACCAGAGCCATCTTCCCCAAGCCCCTGACTGCATTCCTGATTCTCATACTCCCCACAGGGATCCCTATGGGAAGTACGGCCTGGGAGTCATTCTGGTTATTTCCGTTTGGAATTTCAATCAATGTTGTGGCTCCACTTCCCACATTTACAATAGACACGTTGGCTCTGTTGTGTGTGGTTCCTGCATTTGCCTGTCCTTCTGGGCAAGGCTGTTAATGTTCTTTTTGCGTCCACAGAGTGTGGTTTGCATGTTTTCCATCTGACTACTTAATGGCAGGATGCCTTTCTCTACCTCATGAACAAATTGAATTTTCTGATCGTAGGTTATTTACTTAGTCTTTGAAATCCTATAGCTCGTCCCAGTTATTCCTCCTGAGGGAACTGCTCCCGCAGCATAAAAGCTCAAGGGGAGTCTCACATAACCAAACTCAAGTCAAGAACCCTTAAGGGTCTGATGGCTGCTAGATTTTATGAAGACCCCATTGGAAGCTCTTCTAGCTTGAGAATAGTTAATCTCTTAAAATCATAGAGAGCTAGAGGTAAACATGGCTTTGGAGATCCTAAGTAGCATGTAATATCTGTAATTTCTAGACTAAAATTCCTTATAGTGAATGGGTGAGGAAAAATCATTTTGAGAAGGAACAGCATACATTTACTCCCCAATTAGCTGAAGGAGGAAGAGACATATGAATTGTGAAGAAGAAAATTTTCCTGATGAATAACCTATCATGATCTTCATATTTTTTAAAATAACTTTATCGGGTCTAACCCCTCATCTTTCTCCCATTACTGTGTTGCATCCAACGTGTACCACCGATCCACTGTGGACCGGGCTCAATGGACTGTTGCCTTACCTCTTGCCACTTTGGGGCCCCCTCGTTAGTTTATTGCTTTTGCTTTCATTACGGCCAGTATTATTCAACAACCTCATGGCATTTATTAAGTAACAGACTGAGACCATTCAAGCAAGGCCCCTGAAAGTTCATTACTGTCGCTTGGAGATGAGCGATCTCGAACAGAGTGGCACACACGACTAGTATGTGATAAGACCCTCTGCCTCCATGAGCTGAACTTGACAGCCAATGACGGGTAAGATCAGGAGCACTCTTTACCAACCTAAGACAGGCCATGGTGACATTAGAAGGCCATTGACCGATGACGGGTAAGGACTGAGTGT